>CM076576.1:305495584-305785617 GCA_034641835.2 Pinus albicaulis | reverse complement strand
TCAGCTTATCTACAACTTACTTTTATAACCAACCTTAGTAGATGAACAATCTTAATATGTTGCAGCAAGTATTAAATTAATGTGACATCAAACTTATTATGAGAGCAACAAACATTAAGCAGATTTGGTAAATCATCTCAGCACACAGGCAACACAGATACAGACAGTAGATATAAGTGGAAACCCGTAAAGGGAGAAAACCACATCTTATTATTGTTTTGATGCAAAGGAAAGCTCCAACTCCCTCTCACCACTGTTTTTCTGCAGGCACCAACCTACAGAAGGCTCCAACCTCAATTCTGCAAGTTACAACTTGCAAGGAAGCTCCAACTCCCTTCAATTTTCTGCAGGCACCAACCTATAGGAGGCTCCAACCTCAGTCAGCTACAACTGACAGCTATCAAGCTTCAACTTGATAGGGAAGCTCCAACTTCCTCAATTTATCAAACGAAATGTTTGTTGATTTACCTCAGATATCAACTCTGTTCTGTAGCATCTATTTCTGCTCTTCTCTTCCTTATCTTCTCTGCCTCAATCTTCTATACTTTGCATTCTCTATCCTTACTCTCTCTAACTCCTTTGCATATCAAGGTGATATTACTTATAGAGATTTCCTGATCACTGTTTGTTTTCCTCTAGGAATTTGAAGTGAATAGTCCTGACTTTTTGCCTTCTGCCTCCTTATTTCTTTTATCAGCTCATTCAGAAAAATATAACAATATATATTAATTTCAAATTTACAGTGGGATTTTTGTTTTCCTCTGGAGACTTTCCAATGCATCACAAACAATGTAAAACAATTAAAACATTTCCATTTTCAGTTACAATATATAAACTTCACTCAGCCCTTGGCTTGCTGGTTTTGTACTTTCTGTTGCTGTTAGATAACTGCGCTGCATAACTCTGTTCACTACAACTGTGTGCACCTGTGCATGTACACCTGTCAAACCTGCAATCTCTGTTTACCTCTGTCAGCCCCATACTTCCTCTCTCTCTGTGCATATAAAATGCATATAGCAAATTTGTACTCAATACAACTGTCAATCTGGGTAATTTCAATGCTCTATTTTCTGGATTGGCAGTTTAATTTAATAAATGTGGAAGCTGCCTTTGGAATCAATGGTTAAGACCCTGCAATGCCTATCAAGCGCTCCTTACATTAAATATAGGATTTTGAAACCATGCGCAGAAACTCGCTTAACTCAAGGTCTCCTTAATTCATTTCCAAATGAATTCACCTCTTTAATAGTTTTACTACAAAACCTTTGGTTTAATGAACTCTCGACATCTTCAAAACTATGGTTAAACCATAATAAAAAACCCAACTTATAATATTTCGAATTAATATTCGAATATTCTGGCCAAACCATTACATAGAAGTCTCTGCATATACTCGGTTTTTATAATTTGACTCCAATGGTCAATAAGTTATATTGAACTCTGCTTTATGAAGGCACCAATGAATATCTCAACTTTGGAATAACACTCAAAGTGATGGCCCACTCGCTCTTCGTCATAATTTATATTTAATTTAAACAAACCTTGGTTAAGAACCCAGTTCTTAACATAACTATACTCGACTATAGCCTACTATTGATTAGGCCTCACGCATATGCAAATACTTTAATAACCTCACCATATCAACATATTTCGTATCCGGGCCCACACATTACATCAAACATTCATATGCGCCTTATCATGTAATATATATATCAATCATATCACAACGCTCCATATTATAAAGTGAACCATGCAACATATATCAACCCCAACCTTCTTGAACTTCCAATTGAATAACTCAACGGCATTTAAACAAATGTTTGGGCCCACATCCATATAACGTGCCTTGGCTTAAGTATTGAACGGATCCAACGATCCATATGACGTCGTGCTCCATACATCCAATCTGACGGTAATCGCGTTACACACTTGCACGAGATGTAGTTCTTAAACCCACGCGATGAAACTGGGTCCCAGTGTTAACCTACCCATCTCATCCGACGGTTAATAAACTATCGCGCTCCTACTGGCAATCCAACGATGGTCATGTAACATCGCGAGGGGTTAAGGACTAGACGTTAGCGCGCGATGTAACCGGTTTTGGGAACCCGCCTCATGCCACGCGTCCTCCAATGAATGTGATCGCGTTGATTTCACGAAAACCACTTACCGCACAAAAGCGGTGCGATGAAAACCGTCAGGTGTTCCAAACCATCGGTATTGTTCCTTCATGGTTCCACCTTCGTTCAGGGTTCCACCTCCGCCCCTTTTCTACGGGTTCATTCACTCCTTTCATATATTAACCATTGTTCCATCAACACTTCAACACTATATTTTTTTGCATTACAACCTCGTTCCTCGACGTTCTTTGTGTGGAAATGCAATACCATTCCACTGTTAAATTTGCAGCGAATCATAATACATGACTCTTAGCCTTGATCAATATGAATCGAACAAGAACATCGGTCATTCTATGGTCGATTCGCACTCAATCAATATATATTCAATATATACACAGAAGCATATAACTACGACCATTCCGGAGTATATGCATTAACACAGTGACGGAGTACATTAACTGCAGAGTCCAAAGCGCTCTTACGCATGCCATATGGATCCAGTCCTTAACATAGGTCCAGCACGAATGTAGTTGGTAACTTGTCCTTAGTTACATTCAAAGCCGGATTCCTATTATAGATTGTACAGAGTTCTATCACTCTGCTCATATCCTTGCTTATGGGATTCGAAAGCTTTCTGGCTCGGCCAGATTTCCAATCAAATGGCCTTCGGCAATCTACTCTGCCAGCATTACAACTCTATGCAGCTCTTCTATGCAGGTCTATGCCCACTGATTCACTGCTTGTCTCTGCTTCAATACACTGCTTGTCTCTGCTTCAATACACTGCTTGTCTCTGCTTCAATTCACTACTTCCTCTACTCCTTGTCTGATGCTGCTCCTTTGCATGTTTGCTTCTCTTTTGTCTGTCTCTGTCTCTTCTGCTGTCCTTTTCCATCAATGAAAACATTTCCAACAGTCTCCCCCTTTGGCATTGATGGCAATATACTTCCTCAGTTTTCCTTTTAGGACCCTTCCTACTGTTTCTAGCTCTTCCTCCCCCTTTGACATCAATGGAAAGGGGTTGCACATCTCTTAGTTTAGATTCTATCCTTTGATCCTTTGATTTTATCCTTTTTCAACATTTCTTGCATTTCCTCTCTCTGAGATCTTCTGACTTTGTACCCTGCTGCTCCAAACTTTGGATTAAATCTAAAATACTGACCCTTTAGCCTTTTCATTGACTCTTTTATGTTGGATGTATTCTTGCTATAATCCTTTGATCCTGAGGACTTGTTTCATGCTTCCCTTGCTGGCTGATCTCCCCCTGGAATGATATTTTCGTCTGTTCTCCCCCTGAAACTATGCTTTCTCTTTATATCAGAGAGTAGCATCTACAGATACTACCCCTAGTCTATCTCTCAAATATTCAAATGGTTCTCTAGCAAGAGGTTTGGTAAATATATCTGTTGTATGTTCTTTTGTTGGTACATACTCCAGCTTTACTACCTTCTGAGCTACTTGTTCTCGGAGAAAATGATACTTGATTGGGATATGTTTAGTTTTTGAATGAAGCACAAGATTTTTTGATATGCTTATAGCACTTGTATTATCACATTTGATTGAGATAGGTTCATCAATGCTTACCTTCATGTCTTGGAGGGTTTGCTTCATCCACATGACTTGTGTACAACATGATGTTGCTGCTATGTATTCTGCTTCTGATGTAGATAGAGAAATAGATGTTTTTTTCTTGCTTAGCCATGCCACCAGAGTTTCTCCTAGATATAATTCACCTCCACTTGTGCTTTTCCTGTCATCCACACAGCTGGCCCAATCTGCATCTGTGTATGCTGTCAAAGTGAAGCTTTTGCCTTTTGGATACCAAAGTCCATACTGTGCAGTTCCTTGTAGATATCTGAATATTCTTTTGACTGCTAGAAGGTGTTTTTTTTTAGGTGTTGCTTGATATCTAGCCACAAGTCCTACTGCTAGCATGATGTCTGGTCTTGATGTTGTCAGGTACAGCAGACTTCCTATCATGGATCTGTAGAGCTTTTGATCTATATCAGCAGATCGATCATCAGCACACAGCTTGCATCCCGTGATCATGGGAGTTGACACAAGTTTTCAGTCTTCCATTTTGAAGTTTTTCAACATTTATTTTAAGTATTTTTCTTGTGATATGAATGTACTTGTGTTCTTTTGCTGAATTTGAAGTCCTAAATAGAAACTGAGCTCTCCAATCATAGACATCTCAAACTCTGATTTCATCTCCTCAGCAAACCCTTTTTCTAGCTCATCTTTGTTGCTTCCAAACATAATGTCATCAACATATACTACAACAATCAGGAGCTCATTTTCATGGGCTTTTATGTATATATTGTTGTCTACTCCTCCTCTCTTAAAGCCTTGTTTTTGCAAGTATTTATCCAGCCTTGAGTACCAAGCACGAGGAGCTTGTTTTAGTCCATATAGAGCCTTCTTTAGTCTGCATACATAGTCTTCTTTGTCTGTTAATGAGAAGCCTTCTGGTTGTTCCATGTAGACTTCTTCTTCTATATCTCCATTCAGAAATGCAGATTTCACATCCATTTGATATACCTTGAAGTCTTGGTAGCATGCAAAGGCCAGAAACATTCTGATGGCTTCCATTCTGGCTACAGGGGCAAATGTTTCATCGTAATCAAGTCCTTCGATTTGTGAATATCCTTTGCAGACAAGTCTAGCTTTATTCTTGATTACCTGTCCTTCCTCATTCATTTTATTTTTGAATACCCATTTTGAGCCTATGACATTTTTCTCAGTGGATCTAGGAACTAGTTCCCAGGTATCGTTCTTCTCAATTTGGTCCAATTCTTCATTCATAGCATTCACCCAAGACTTGTCCTTGCTGGCTTCTTCAAATTCCTTTGGCTCTATTTGTGATAACATGGCTATGTGTACCTCTTCTATCTGTTCAGTAACCTGCCTTCTTGTCTGGACCCCTACTCTCTTGTCTCCAATGATCTGATCTTCTGGATGGTTCTTCTGAGTGTATCTTGATGGGGCTTTTGATCTTAGTTCAACATCTTCTGTTGTCTTGCTTGTTTCATCATCATCTTGGTTTTCTTCTTCATGGTTGTCTGATGGACTGCCGCAGTCTATATCTCTTGTATTGTTTGGAAGTTCTTCATCAAATCTCACGTCAATGCTTTCTACTATTTTTCGAAGAGTCTTGTGGTAGCACCTGTACCCTTTACTTTTGGAAGCATATCCTAGAAATATCCCTTCATCTGCTCTTGCATCAAATTTCCCAAGATTTTCATCATTATTCTTTGTATAAAATTTGAATAACTGATATATTATTCACCGAGATTCTCCTGATCACACACTGTTTTTAGCTTCATGCATAATACAGAATCTCTTATACCATTGATCATTAATTGCGGAAATAAAATCAATTGCATGCACACATTAAAACCACAAACAATCACACATATGAACACAGTATTTAATGGGAAAGCTTAAAGCTGAAAACCCCAACTATCTGTATATTATATGTCATGGATATCATGTAAAAATCATAGTACAAAATATCCTCACAAACTCTCATGCATACCCTCAATTTCCACACACTATCAAGCTAGATCTAGCAAAACACATGCTCCAATCCTTTTCCACTTGATAGCCAGCCTCTATTGCGTAATCAATCCTATGGGATGGCTTCATTAAATAGATAAACCACTTGGCTTGTACTGCACAATCGTCATGGGCTTCTCCACCTATCTTTCTGTTGCAAATAGCAATAGTATAGTCACAACTGATAGTTAACCGCTTTTTCACCGCATCTCCCAGACCGGTCTCCATCGAAATCGTCTGCAGTAATCAAGTTAATCGATGAATTCATTATTTAGTTTATTAATGAGTTTATAATTAGTGAATAAATTAATAATTAATTCACACCACTCTCACTAATTGTATCAATTAGTTAAACTAAATACAAATAGCTCAACTATGTTTGCATTAGTTAAACTGAATACAACTCCACTAACTTCCTCAATCAACTCCACCAAACTCTGTCACATGAGTTCTAACTCAAGTATCCATGCAATAGCTTCACTTAACCCTCACGAATAGCATAATTCCTTCTGTCAGCTCCTGTGCCACATCTGTGCACTTAACTGAAGTGCTCCAAAAGAATAAGATAATGCTTAGAGTCCAAATATTATTAAGAGCTAATAATATTCGACATATCTATTTTTAGACTGGAAATCTAAAAATAGATTTCGCCCAGTATGTCTAAAAATAGAAGTCCATCTATTTTTCCGACTTGACCAACCATCCACAAATATCATCCTGCAACTCATAGAACATGATCCATATGTCTAAAAATAGACTTTGCGCCAAAAATAGCCTGCGGCCCCACTTAGTGAAGGCGACTTCTTTCCACTAAGCTCTTCATCTCTTTACAATCCCAACACTCCCTCTCAACGATTTATGGATTATCTCGTAACCCTTATCCCGCTTCGGTATTTGAATTTGCTCCTGGTGAGCGCCTTCGTCAAGATATCAGCATCCTGATCCTCCGTAGGAATGTATGAAAGTAACATGATCTTCCGCTGCACACAATCTCTGATATGATGATATCGAATGTCAATGTGTTTAGATATATCATGAAATATTGGATTAACCGAGAGTTTGATGTAACTCTGATTATCACAATAAATCACAGTAGGCTCTAAGTGTGAACCGAACAACTCGACCAGGATCTTCCTCATCCATATAGCCTCGCATGCAGCCAACCTCGCTGCCATATACTCGGCCTCTGCTGAACTGAGTGCCACGGATCTCTACTTCCTTCTGTACCAAGAAACTATTGTCGACCCAATACTGAAAATCCCTCCAGATGTGCTCTTTCTGTCCGTTGGGCTCCCTGCCCAATCTGCATCCGTGAAGCCACATAGCCTCACCTCATCCAACTGTCTGTACCATAATCCATATCCCGATGTGCCTCTGAGATATCTCAATACATGCTTCCCCGCCTTCCAAAAGAGCTTGGTAGGCTTAACCATAGCTTGTGAAAGCTAGTTAACTGCATAGCATATATCGAGCCTTGTATTGACCAGATACATAAGTGACCCCACCAACTGTCGATAAACAGTGGCATCCACTACCTCCGCTGAAGTAGCATCCTCCTTCTTCCATCCACCAGGAAGAGGAGTATCAATAGGCTTGCAGCCATGCATGTTGAACTTCTCCAGTATCTCCCGGGCATACTTACCCTGAGAAACAAACAGTCCACCACTGCGCTGCCAAATTTCCAATCCCAGGAAATAATGAAGGAGGCCTAAGTCCTTCATCTCAAACTCTTTTGCAAGATCCTCCTTGCATGAGAGTATCAACAGCTCATCACCTATCAAAATCAAATCATCTACATAAAGTACAATGATCAGCAACTTACCCTCCACCACAATCTGGTATAGGTTCGGATCCGCCTCACTCTTGGAGAATCCAAGTCCGGTGAAATAACTGTCTATCCGTGTGTACCAAGCACGAGGTGCTTGTTTCAACCCATACAGCTCTCTCTTGAGCCTGCACACATGCGACTCGCTGCTGAAGATCTCGAAACCTTCGGGCTGCTCTATGTACACCTCCTCCTCAATGACTCTGTTGAGGAACGCAGTCTTCACATCCATCTGATGAATGTGCCACCCCATCTGCGCTGAGAGAGCTAGGATCATCCGTATGGAAGAATACCTTGCGACAGGTGCAAAGGTCTCCTCATAATCGATCCCCTCTATCTGTGAAAAGCCGCAGGCAACAAATCTTGCCTTGTACTTCTCCACACTCCCGTTAGCTGCGTGCTTCACTTTGTAGATCCATCTCGAACCCACCACTGATTTCCCTTCCGCCCTCGGGACAATCTCCCATGCACTGTTTCTGACAATCAAATCATACTCTTCCACCATGGCATCTACCCATGTGGGGTCCTCCACAGCTTCCTCGAAAAAGGATGGCTCTGTCACGATACACTTGCTCACAAGAGCCATGTATCTAGTATACCGGCCGGTGACTCCGTTCTCGTCTGCGCTCGTGATGTAGGTGCTCCTACAACCTTCTTGCATCTTCGAGCGCGCCGCCTTCGTAGTGCGCCCGCCCTCTAATGGTTGGCGCGTATGAGTGGTCTTTCCACTCCATGAACTCTCCTCGTGGTTGATCCACATCCCGAGGCTCATCCTTAGGAGGCAAAGGTATTACTTGGCAGGCCAAGTGTAGCCCTCTCAAGCTGCAGCTTCATGGCTTTCTCCTCATGAATTTGATATCCCGTCGCACAACAGCCTTGCGACCTGTCTCTGAAAATACACATATACACATCATAGTTGTGGGGTGTATCACAATTCTAGATTCTACAAATATCCCAACCTCCGCATCCGGCTCTAGCTTCTTCCTGGAATCCTTCGTCACATGAATGTAAACAGGTGAACCAAAAATCCTCAAATGGGAAATATCAGGCTTCTTACCAGAAAATGCCTCCTTGGGTGTACTCATGCCAAGTATCCTGTGAGGACAATGGTTCTGCACATATACTGCAGTATTTCATGCCTCTGCCCACAAGTGAATGGGTAGGCCCTAATCATGCAACATCGCCCATGCAGCACCCATGATCATTTTGTTCTTCCGCTCAGCAACCCCGTTCTACTGTGGGTTATGAGGTGCTATGAGCTCTCTTCGACCTCCTTCTGCGCTGCAAAAGTCCTTGAATTCACGGTAGATGAATTCTACCACTGTTGCTCCTAAGAGCCTTCACCGGCCTCCCCGACTCCTTCTCGACCAGTGCTTTAAACTCACAGAACTTCGCGAATGTATCGCTCTTCTTCTGCATGAAGAAGATCCAGCACTTTCGAGAGAAATCATCAACAAAGATCACATAATACCTGTGCTTTGTTGTCGAAGCAACTGAGAAAGGACCACACACGTCTGTGTGAACTCTCTCAAGGATCGTCGTGGCGCGACTATCCTTCTCGTGAAAGGTGGCTTTCAAATACTTCCCTAAAGTACACCCCTTGCACTGATCTGACTGCGCAAGGGTGCCCTTAGGAAGTCCAGTAGAAATCTGCTGCAGAATCTTCAAAGATTGTTAGGTCCCTATATTACTAGTATAGTCCCTTATTGTTGTTAGTGTAACCCCCTTATTGTTATTATTGTACCCCTGTAACCCCCATATTGTTATTATTGTGCCCTTAAATTATTATTGTTAGGTTTGCTAGGATTACATTGTGGCCCCATGGACTCCTATATATAGAAAGGAGGTTTTGTAATTTGTATCATCCAAGAATTGTTCATTCATGTAATGTACTGGAGGTTGCCCCCTCAAAGTGGCTTATTTCTAAGGCGTTGATATCTCTTTTCTTCTCTTTTTGGAGCTGGTTACACAACATTTGGTATCAGAGCTTTTGGATTCTAGGGTTTCGTTGCTCCAAACAGGTCATCGTGGCATTTTCGCTATAAATTTTTTTCTACGAAGCTTCAGAAGCTAAAATTTTTAGGGTGCGAAGCTAAAATCTTGAGGAAGGTTTTCTAAAAATTTCAGATCTTGGTTCGCAATATTTGAGGAGATATCATCTGTGGAAGTTAGGTATTTTTTCAGGCTCATAAACAGGTCATCATGGAATTTGCGCTATAAATGTTTTTGTACGAAGGGTCAGAGTCTGAAATTCATATGGTGCGAAGCTGAAATCCTGAGGAAATCCGTCAAAAAATTTCAGAGCTTGGTTTGCAATATTTTTGGAGATATGATCTGTGGGAGGTAGTGCTTTTTCAGTCTCCTGAATTTCATCTCAAAGAGGTGATCGTGGGAAACGTTCAATAACTTTCTCTCTGAAGATTGTATTGGAGTGCCGTCAAAGGTGGTCGCAAGTACATGGCCTGTAGTTTCTTCGCTATCAATTTCAGAGACAAAGGACAAAACAGTGACACGTGGCAAGTCGTACAAGTTCGCTCTACTGAACCAGTCCAGAATTAGGTCATTGTGGGAGATTGGACACAACTTTGCCTTGGAGCATCAAAATCAGGTCAGACCTGTGGCATTTGAAAGAAGCTTCAGAGGGCTACTACAGGGCTGAATTTCAGATATCGAAGATTTTCAAGCACATAGATAATACAATTTCAATATCGAGCTCCTCAAAGCTAGTAAAAGGTGTGTATTTTTTTCCCGAATTGCATAAGTCTTGTTTGAAGAATCAAGTTGAATTGATTGCAAGGGCCTATTGTAGAATAGATATCAATATTGGAGTCTGAAATGGCCCCTAAAAAGAATTCAACACCCATTAAGGCTTTAGAAGGCTCTACTATTACTCATGAAGATGAAGAATGGCAACATGACATGTCAAAATTACAAGAGCAAATGCAACAAATTTCGCTCTCGCAAAGAACAAAAAAAAATGAAATGGAAGTTTTGAAGAAAGGCGTGGAAACTAAGATGAATGGTTTGGAAGCTAAGATGGATGGTATGGAAGTCGGCATGGAAGCTAAGATGGATGACATGAAGAATGATCTAAAAGCATACATGGAAGGCTTGATGACAAGCTTAAAACCAGAAATGATTCCTAATGGCGGAAATATAGGAGAAGAACCTCCCGATGAGAACAAAATAAATGTTAATCATGATTCCATAAACTCGAATGTTGGCGGGAAGAACCACCATATTCCAAAAATGGATATGAGGAAGTTTGATGGAAAGGATCCTGTGACATGGATACTACAGATGGAGCAATATTTTGATCTCCATAACGTGCAAAACACGCAAAAGGTACGCATTGCAACTTTACATTTAGAACAAAATACATTTGTATGGTATAAATGGCTTTGCTCCCGTAAAAAAATTGTCACTTGGTCAATTTTTACGGAGGAAATGATAGCACATTATGAGGATACAAAGAGCAACACCTTCTTTAGCCAATTGATAAATCTCAAACAAAAGGGTTTAGTGGGGCAGGACATTGAGGACTTCCAAAAATTGAATATAAGGGTAACTGATATTCTAGAGTAACACAGGATTGATCTCTTCATAGGCACTTTAAAGGATAACATCCAACATGAAGTTCGCGTTTTGGAACCTGATTCATTGGAGAAGTCATTCATGTTGGCAAGAAAAGTTGAATGTAAATTATGGCGACAAGGAAGCCTACCACTCAATTCTATAAAGAAGGAAGTGTTGCTACGCCTAGATTTCCACAACCTACAAGGTTGACACCACAACAATTGGAAGAAAAAAGAGCAAAAGGGCTTTGATATAGTTGTGATAGCAAATACACTAAAGGTCATAAGTGTGCTGAGAAGAAATTATTTTACATAGATTGTGAAGAAGAAGAAGAAAATGAACAAGAAGAGGATATACACCAGGAACCACCCCTAGAAGAGGAAGAAATGAATCCGACCATATCGTGTAATGCACTGGCAGGAATTACCACTCCTCAAACTCTCAAGATAGAAGGACATATAAAGAAGAAAAGGGTAATAATGTTGATTGATTCAGGTAGCACCCATAATTTTATTCATTATAAGGTAGCCAAGGAATTAAATTGTTTCCTATACCCAGCACCAGAATGTCAAGTGATGGTTGCAAATGGAGGAACCATAAATTGCTCTGGATTGGAGTACAAGAGGTGGAATATCTGGGTCATATTGTATCTCACGAGGGTGTTAAAGTGGACCCTAACAAAATTAAAGCCATTAAGGAATGGAAAGTTCCCACAACCATAAAGCAGTTGCGAGGATTTCTCGGGTTAACAGGTATTATCGCAAGTTTGTTAAGAATTATGGGAGAATAGCAGCACCTCTAACAACATTATTGAAGAAAGATGCATTTTCATGGACTCCTGAAGCAACTAAGGCCTTTGAACGCCTTAAAGAGGCAATGTGCCTAGCACCGGTCTTAGCTACACCATACTTCACAAAAACCTTTATTGTGGAATGTGATGCCTCAGGAAATGGAATTGGTGTAGTTTTAATGCAGGAAGGAAGACCCACTGCTTTTGAAAGTCGTCCAATCAAAGGAAAGTATTTACAGAAACCTATTTATGAGAAGGAAATGTTAGCAATACTGCATGCACTAAAGAAATGGCGAACTTACCTAATGGGAAGACACTTCAAGGTAAAAACTGATCATGATAGTCTTAAACACTTTTTGGAACAAAGACTATCTTTAGAAGAGCAGCAAAATGGGTCACAAAGATGTTGGGTTATGAATTTGAAATAATATACAAAAAAGGGAAGCTCAATGTTGTTGCAGATGCACTCTCAAGAAATAATGAAGAGGTGGAAGCATTGCTTTGTGCCATTTCTATTATCCAACCAGATTGGATAACTGAAGCAAGAGATGAATGGAAGAAGGACAAAGATGTATGGACACTCATTCAAAAGTTGCAGCAAGATCCTAGTACATCCGATACATTTAGTTGGAAAAATGATTCCTTATGGTACAAAGATCGCTTATATCTTTGTAAGAATTCCCAACTAAAACAAAAGATTCTTCTGGAATTGCACACTTCTCCTTTAGGAGGACACTCAGATTTTTAAAAACTTACCACAGGGTGAAGAAAGAATTTTTTTGGGATGGCCTTAAATCTGATATTCGAAAGTTTGTGGCGGAATGTTTGGTCTGCCAGCAGAATAAAGTGGAAACAATTAAGACCCCAGGACTTCTACAACCTTTATCCATTCCAAGTCAACGTTGGGAGGAGATTTCAATGGATTTTATCACAGGTTTACCTAAGTCCGAAGGAAAGAGTGTCAACATGGTGGTAGTTGATAGACTTACCAAGTATGCACACTTTTGTGCATTATCTCATCCATTTAAAGCAAGTACAGTTGCTACTACATTTATGGATAGAATTCAAAAGCTACATGGAAGCTCAAGGGTTATTGTGAGCGACAGAGATCCCATTTTTACTGGAAATTTTTGGACGGAGTTATTTTCTTGTTTGGGTACTCAATTAGCTCATAGCTCATCTTATCATCCTCAATCTGATGGTCAAACTGAGATATTAAATAAATGTTTGGAAGGATATCTTCGTTGTTTTGTATCTGATAAACAAACACAATGGGTCAAGTGTTTACCTCTCGCTGAATGGTGGTATAACACTTCCTTCCATACTGCAGCAAAAATGACCCCATTTATGGCACTTTATGGATATCATCCACCATCCATCACATCATCTTTAAGGGAAAATTCGAAGGTTAAAGTAGTGGAAGATCACATCGAGCATCAGCAAGAAGTTCTCCAACTCTTAAAGGATAACCTGAATTTGGCACAAAATCGAATGAAACAACAGGCAGATCAACATCGCAGCCAGAGAAGTTTTGATGTAGGAGATTGGGTATTTTTACGGCTACAACCATATAAACAAATTTCCCTCAAGCAAGCTAAGAAGGATAATAAATTATCGCCAAAGTACTATGGTCCTTACAAGGTGTTGCAAAATATTGGTACTATGGCATACAAATTGGAGTTTCCCGCTTCTTCGCGAGTACATCCAGTTTTCCATGTTTCATGCTTAAAGAAGGTTATAGGTGAAAATCTTCCAGTTCAAACAATATTGCCAGAACTTGATGAGGAAGGAAAAATCATATTGGAACCGGAAGCGGTCACGGAAACAAGAACTCGACAACTACGTAATCGATCAATTTCAGAGTATCTCATCAAGTGGAAGAACTTACCCACTGAAGATTCTACATGGGAGGATGATAATTTTATACAGAAGCACCCAGAGCTACTCAAGCGTTGAGGACAACACTTGTTTGAAGGAGAGGGCATGTTAGGTCCCTATATTACTAGTATAGTCCCTTATTGTTGTTAGTGTAACCCCCTTATTGTTATTATTGTACCCTTGTAACCCCATTTTGTTATTATTATGCCCTTAAATTATTATTGTTAGGTCGGCTAGGATTACATTGTGGCCCACTAGGATTACATTATGGCCCCATGGACTCCTATATATAGAAAGGAGGTTTTGTGAATTGTATCATCGAAGAATTGTGCATTTATGTAATGTATTGGAGGTTGCCCCCTCGAAGTGGCTTATTTCTAAGGCGTTTATATCTCTTTTCTTCTACTTTTGAAGCTGGTTACACAACAGGAAGAGGTGCTCCCCCTCCTCTAGACCCTTAGGTTCCACATTTTGGAGCTTGGTGGTGGCTACCATCACATTGGGTTCAATGTCAATGATCTACTTTCCTTTGTTGGTTCCCTTATCTGGTTCCAACTTAGAATCAAATCATGCATCCATCTCTGTGTCTTTCATCTCGACCACTAGTGCCTACTTCACACGACATTCTTTCGTGTTGTGAGTGGGAGTTTTATGGAACTCACACCACTTTCTGGTATCTTTCTTATCCTTTCTATTTTATTGGCTTGTGGCTTCAAGGAGTTTTCCTGGGGGGTCGTGACCTGACTCTACCCTTTTATCTGTGGCTTGGGGGTGCCTTTGCTCTGCTTTGAGTTCGCAGATCCAAAGTCTCGCTTCTTCTACATGAATTTATGCTCAATCTTGGCAGCATATCAGTATGATGCACCAAGTAAGGAGATTTCTTGGAACTCCATTTACTCCTGAATGTATTTGTGTGAACAACTGTGGTACTTAAGCACCAGATGTTTCTCAAAATATTTGATACCTAACTTTGTGCGCAGGATATGGAAAAAATTTGTTCTATCATATACATATTGATCTTGTCGCTGTCGTAATCTAGTACATTGTATGTACTTGTCCTCATAGCTCCGAATAGGGTAATACTATTCCTTTATGGAATCTCATAAATAATTCCAAGTGGGATTGGCTAAAAACATTGAGGGTTCTCTCTCGTCGCTCTATTCACAGTAGATTTCCCACTAGTACTAGTGAAAATTTAATATTTTCCCTATTCTAAAAATCAGGAACTGAAAAATATCCTTCTAATAGATTTAACCATCTATCTATGACATCTGCATATATCTGACCTTTAAATATGGGAATGTAAAAGTTTACTTGTACCTTGAAGGGAGTGGCACCTCGAGAGTGGCTGCCGGAAGAAGATGCATCACTTGTCGGCATCCGTCGAAGGATACGGGAAAATTTGTTGATCATCGTGTTACTTTGTCGCTTGAGGGCTTCTTCAAGAAATATTTTGCAAGGATATCCTGCTGCCTCATCTTTATTTTCTTTTTCCATGCGAGGCCAGTCTTGTAAAATTTCAACCATTTCAAGCCCTAAATAATTATACCCCGGCCACGTTGGGGACATGCAAAGAAAACCAGATAAACGACAGACCACTATGATACCATTGATCCAAACTTATGCAAGAATGTATCTATAGAGGTGCAAAAAAAAAAATATTCATTTCATTAATATAAAATAACTAAAAGATGCTTACATACAAATTGGAAATAAACTATATCGAGCCATGGTAGCTTATCTCTGAGCAGAGATTTGGAAACTACATTCCTCTCAAATGTGTTGCAATGAGGCTCAAAGTCCTATTTATTATTGAGAAACAATTAAAAACCCTAAACATCCAAAAACCTAACCTTATGAGATGAAGAACCAAAACTTTGGGCCTCGTTGGGGTAAATTGGTACAAAATATTCTGAGGGTCGTAACTTTGGCACACGTTCTCTATTTGACACAGATGATACCTCATTAGAAATATCTATTTGAGGACTGATATTGCATCTAAATTCACATGCAAGTAGATATTTCTCCTTGATCTCATGTCCAAATCATATTACCAGACAACAAAAAGAGAGACCAATAGATATATGATAGTGTCCCAACCTAAATGATCAAACATGCATCAAGCATTTGGTTCTATATACTACAAGAAAATATGTGTGCACCTGGCCTCCTTGTAGATTGGGGAAGGATTTTGAGTCTGATGCAGATTCCTGTGCTCCACTCAAGCAATCTACCTTGTCCACACCTGATCTTAATCCCTACACACAACGATAACAAACAGAGACAACAAGTGACCTTCATCGGAAGGTCATTAGATAAAAATATCATAGAAACAAATATAAAGAATCCTTAATATAGATAGATACAGGGAAGGAACATGTATTTATATTAATCATCGAAAAATCATATTACAACCATATACCTTCACCTCAAAGCCTCCTCTCCACAATCTGAAAAAGTCTCCCCACTATAACAAGGGAATGAGAATGAAGAGAAATAATAAAACAATAAGATCCTCACACACTATCTCTCTAGCAGAAAAATATAAGCGTAGAATCAAGAAATATATCTCACAAAAAACTCGTCTCTCCAAAACTAGCAGAAGAGAGGTCCCAAGAGGATGAATGTAGACACTTAGGATGTTGAGAAGTTATGGAAACTTATAAATGATATGTCTTGGCCAAGTCGAAGAAGTGATGAGTCAAAATGATCTACTAGGGACCAAGAAACTCTAGAATACATCCCCATTCATAGACATAGAAAAGAGTGAATAAGGCCATAGTTGCATGCAAAAGGAAGGGATAGAAGAAACTGGGAGGTTCTAGTTGCTCTCAAAGGCCTCCATCCATGCGACTAGGAAGTATGACTAGAAAAAAGAGGGTATAAGGCCTGGAAAAATTCAAACAACCGTGAGGACTAATGAACACTAACCCTAGGGGGTAAAATAGGCTAATAACAGCTATAATTTTTGAAAAAAAAATCTCATTTTCCTGTTTTCCAAAAAAACATCATTTGCAGCCTCAAAACGACTCCAGAAGTTCATGACCCAAAAAATATCAAAAATAGTAAATTGTGCTACAATTACAGAAATTGAAAGAAATAATGGTACAATGGTGGGGTTCTAGGTGGAATATGAGGATGGCCACCAATATCCACCTGGATCAGTCCTCCCCCATTAGGAATAAATGGTCCCCATTGCGTTTAGTGCCTCCATGAGATAGGGTGCAAGCTAAGAAATGGTGGAATGATGAACTTGAAAGCATTGTTTTTGAAAACATTAGTGATGGTGTAAGTCCCATAACAGAGTGAGCGAAGCTTGTGATGGGCACCAATGAGGCACTCCTTCTACATAAGTAAATAAACGTTTTCGCCCACCTGGAACTTGTGTGAAACTCGATATTGATCATGAAACTATTTATTCTTAGCATTTGATTTGTCCAATATGTCATGGACCTTCTAGTGGATGTTCTAAATGTATTCAATGAAGTTGGTAGCCATATAAGATTTGGATTGGACATGAGCCAAATCTTCCTGAGAAGCTGCAAGTGGTATGACAACATCAATGGGACATAGCGAATGGAATCTCGATCCCACCTGAAAGGGGTTGTGGTTAGTTGAGATGCGAAGAGCTCTTTTGTAGCTATTTTGTGCATAGGGAAGGGTTTGATCCCATGTGTGTGGATAATTCTAGTTTTACATGTATAATATGTGCATGATCATCCTGTTGACGACCTCCGTATGGCCATCAATTTGGGGGTGGAAGGTCGTGGACTCAATGAGGTTGGTATCCAATAAAGACTAGAGGCTTGACTAGAATGTACTTAGAAACCTGCTATCCCAATATGCGAAAATGGACTATGGGATCCCAAAGTGTACCCATACTCATTCAAAGATGAGTTTGGAAGTGGATTTTGCTATGATACTCTTCTTACAGGCTGCAAGAATGGTCATCTTAGAGAATTTGTCGACGACGATGAAAACATTGTCATTGCCATGCTTGGTAAAAGGAAGACCTGACATGTAATCCATGGAGATAGATGCCCACTACCATCTAGGAGTAGGAATAGGAGTATACATACCTTTCTTCTTTATTGTAGGTTTGATATTTGTTCCAGGATGTGCAAGATCTGGTGTATTTCCCAACATTCTATTGAAATTTCGACCAACAAAAAAACTTTTGCAACACTGCCACTGTCTTTTCTACTCCAAAATGTCTAGTGACCTAACTATAATGTGCCTCCCAAATCATCTTAGCACACTCTCTTGAAGGAACACAAGGGTGTCCTAGGTGGCATAACAATGCATTCTAGAGGTGAAAGTATATAACTTTCTTACCTTCCAGGAGCATCTGGTATGTGGTGCCAAATTCTGGACCACTCTTGTAAATATGCGTCCATCCGGAAGTCTCATTCCCACAAGAGTTGAGGACAGTGGTCAACTCCATAAATGACGATTGGATGAGGAATTTTGAAACAATATTGGTGTTTCCCTTCTCGTAATTAATATTCAAATGTAACTGTGTTAGATATGTGGACCATTTATGATGGCGATAGTTCTGAAAATTTCCTTGTGTCTGTATGAACTGTAGTGGTCAGTGGTCTGTGTGGATGACCGTTTCCTTTCCCATAATGAAATGCTTCAATTATCGGCAGACCTGCACAATGGAACACATATCTTTGTCAATGGTGTAATACTTTCAAATTGTATCTGAAAGTGTCTCATTGTGATATTCCACTGGATGCACCTACTAGGTAAGAACTACAACAACAACATAGTTGAAGGCATCTGTCTCAAATTCAAAAGATTGCTACAGATCTGGTAATGTGAGCACTAGTGCAGATTAGAGGCGATGATTCAACTTAGTAAATTCTTTATGTTGGGATTTAGACTAAAATAAATTTTCTTTCGCTCCACCCTCGGTGACTTGACTCAAAGGCCAAGTGATATGAGAAATCCCAACATGAACTTGTGATAGAAATTGGCATTGCCAAAAAACCTGCGGAGATCTATTAGAGTGGTTGGGGCTGACCAATCCCAAATAAATTGTATCTTTTTTGGGTTAACATGCACACTATGCTCATGAATGTTGTACCTCAGATATTGAACCTGGGTCATAACAAAAATTCATTTCTCCAAATTGGCACACAATTTGTGTTGCTGCATGGTTTGGAGGACTTGTCGAATATGGTGTATGTGCTCTTCCCAACTCTGGTTGAAGATCAGTATGTCATCTAGATATACTACCAAAAACTAGTTGGTGAAGGGTCATAAGATGTCATCCATCAACAGCATGAAGGTTACGAGGGCAGAGGAAGAGGCTGAGGATGTGGATCAACTGGTCGAGGAAGAGGACAATTTATTTGCTATAACTGCGGAGATGCTGGTCACTATGCACACGACTGTCCTAATCCTGCATGAAAGTCATGCAAGTATTGTAGACTAATTGATCATGTGATAGAAGATTGTCCCATCATGATTGCTAAAATTCAGGAGAAGAAGACGAATAATCCAACAAAAAATATTCATATGGTTAGAGAAAAAAACCGTGAAGAAGCTCCTAGTGTGAATGTGGTTACTAGGAGTGGTGTAGCAACTAATGAAGATAAAGGAAATAAACCATCCACTGATGTATGGATCCGTAAGGCACCTGAAGAAAAGAAGGATTTGATCTACAACACGCAAAGGAGACCTTTGTTGAAGCGTGAAAATACTTTGTAGAAGGTAGTGCATCAACATTAGGTAGACCAATGAAGGGAACAGGAGGAGATGAAGAGATCAAACCATTTCTACAAGCATGCATAAAGTTACTGCACAACAAAAAGGCAATAGAAAATCTTCAGGCTCTGATAGATAATCGTGTAGAGAAGGAAAAACAAATGGTAGAGAAGAGATATGTCAATAAAATATACAAGAGTAAGAAGAGAACGGGTAGAGAGATGCGTATGACTGCGCAGATTGGTGCTTATGATATAGACCAGGTTATTCTAGATCTAGGATCGGATGCAAACATTCTACCTATGAAAAATTGGCAGTGCATGGGAGAACCCAAGCTGGAATGGTCTACCATTCAACTATGAATGGCTAATCAAGAGAAGATCATTCCATTAGGGTGGCTACCAAAATTTGTAGCCAATATCGAGGGTGTTAATGTGATGGAAGACTTTGAAGTCATACAAATAGTAGATGATACTGATTCTTATCCTGTGCTGCTAGGGTTGGATTGGGCTATTGACATGGATGGTGTCATAAACATGAAGAAAATAAGAATGGTATTTGAAAGCAACAGATTCAGGGTCATCATTCCTCTAGACCCTGTAGAAGGACAAAGACACACGGAGCCTATGCGTGCTAATGATGATATTGTTAAAATATATAAGTGGACTTTGTGCGAGGAATATTGGATTAACCCAACAACAGATGGAAATATTAACTGGGAGAAGGATAACTCTTGCTTTTTAGATCCTGATGAGGAATTAGAAAACTAACAGAATCGGTTGCATGAGGTATCTGCATTACGTTGTAATTGTGTGACCAAATTTCTATGATGTATAACATCTAAGGTATGTGAATTACCACACTATGATAGGTTAACTGATATAAACATGTTTATAGGGGAGCTTGAAAAGACTGTTCGTTAAGGACATAGATTCCATGATTTGGATCCTGGATTGTGCGCTACTCCAACAAGATGGTAGGAAACTCATAAAGAAAACATCGGAAATTGGGAAGAATGTGCATGCATGATGAGGTTATGGTCTAAATGTATAGTCATCAGAATATAAGACGTCTACTCTGGAAAAGATGATCTATGCAAAAATTTGGCTAGATGGAATCAGGTATGGGGCATAAAACCAAGACCTGAATGGGTCCACATGTTTATTCACACATTGGGGAAGGTACCTTCTGAATGGTATCTGGAGATAGAGGTACACCGAGGCACTAGTGAATGGTCTATGCTAACATAGAGTTTTATCCTTACATTCAGCTTTGAGAGTGGAATCGATAATATTGGCCAAGATTTGCATTATATTCAAGAAGTCATATTTTATACAACAAAGCCTGCAATCGAGTGCGCTCCACCAGCATGGGATGTACAGATGAAAGGTATTGTGAATTGCAGAAATATAACAATTGTGAAACCTAGGGGACAGTGCATAGTCACTGGAACCTCGATTTATCCCCCTGAAAATGCAAGAAAGGTGCGCTCAATGATTGGCCTCCCTAGGTACTATAGGAAGCACATTTAGAGCTATGAGTTGATAACTGATCCCATGACTAAATTACTCAGAAAGGGTGTGAAATTATATTGGGATGAAGAATGTTAGAAGAGTTTGTAGTTATTAAGGGTAGCCAAAGACACTACCCGTTATGCTTTGAATTACCTGATCAATAAACCTGTGTTGGGGGGGATGATCTGCATATTGTTTACGTTAACTCAGGAGTGCATGCACAACAAGGTGTGATGCGCACGTGGTAGCTACGTGAGGGGGTTGATTGGGTCGCAAAGGTGTCAAAAACTAGCCTTTGGAATAGTAAATATGGAAAAGACAACTTTATTACCGTTTATGGGAGCCTATAGGTTGCATTTAATGAAGGGAGCTTTCCATATTTGAGACTGTTTTGTCATTTATGGAGACATATTAATGCATAAGGAACCGCTGAAGATGCACCACAAGTATAAATATGACCTATGAGGTTGCAATAGTTACCTTTTATTTATGAGTGAATTATTTGCTTTGAGCTCTTTGATTTCTGCTGCATATTTTGTGTTTTTGTCTAGTTTGGATCTAGGATTCGAGGAAGCATTGCACTGTGTAGGGTTGGGTTACGTAATTCCATGCAGTATGAAAGCCACATGACCTGAAGATGACCCTATTTTTCCCGAGGTTCCTATTTTTGAAACACCTAAGCCCTCGAATTCTAAGAAGGGGCAGTCATTTGGTACAAGAAAATCCCTGAGGGAAAATACTTCGAAGCCGAAATCCACTATGAATGAGCATCTAAAAAGGCCCATGGTAGAGCTCCCATAAATTATTATGGAGGAAGAAGGGGATGTGGTCAAAGTGGCCCCATTCTCATGGCTATCGACCTATGTCGTGCCATGCAAACCGACGGTCGGAATTCCCAAAGATCTTGACAAAGTGCGCATGAGCATCCAAATGTCGTTGATCCCAGAAAATGTCCCGATGGAAGGGGACATGTTTGAAAAAGTTCCACAGATCAAAATGGGGGATTGGGACATTGTGGGTATCGAAAAATATCCTGAACTAATGCCAGTGCTTTACCTTGACCAAGTCCAGTATGAAGGGGGAATTGTGCGTCTAGAGCCAAAGAGATGGATGTTGGGTCTACATAAGGCAGGCCTGTTGAATTTATTACAGATCCCTCACTTTTGGCGCAACCCAATCAAATAAATCTGTGTCCAGATATTATTCATGCTAGTGCCTGATGATGCACTATGGTTGGGAGAGCGCATTCCAATCGATGCTGTATTGATCCATAGGATCAATGGTTTACCTGCTAAAGGCGCAGATCCAAATGCATATTTTGGAGGAAAAGCACAAGATAAATCTGTCACTGACTAGATCAAAAATAAGTATCAAGTCTTGTGGAAAAGTAGAGGATTTGTGGTAAGCAAGATAAATGACACAGATTTTCAATTTAACACGCTCATCTTGGCCTACAAAGTGATGCGCAAATGTAGACCAAAGGAGGTGCCCACGCATGCAATTTCTCTCGCAGGACAGTGTGAGAAAGGGGACATTTACAATTGGTCTCATTATTTGTGCAAGGAGTTTCTAGAAAATGTGTGCAAAGCCTAGGAAGAAGGCAAGCAATTTCACTATGCTTGGTTGCTACTGTTGATTGCCTTGATTGGGTGGAAGACCCCTGAGGAAACATAGTTTCCTGAGATCGAGCCACCAATGTGTGAGGCCACACGGTACATGACACTTTGGAATTCCTCAGACGCTGCACACGTTAAGGAGAATAATATTTTATGGGTCCTTTTTGATACCTTGCTATATCAGGCTGTGCAGTCTAAGCCAAGGCTATCTCTGAAGATATACGAAAAATATAAGATGATAGCTAACTTCAAGGTCACGTTCCACAATATGCACATCTGCGCAAAAGGCGTCGTGGAGGGAGTTTGGTACAAGTTACCATACTTAGTTATGGAATATGACCTAATCTGAATCATCGCAGAATGGCCTCCAGCATGGTTGGATTCTGGTGGGTCCCCTTCTATCTCCAAAACGTCGATGAAGTCGTGCACTGGCACTCAACTAGAGAAAACAATAGAGAAGTTGACTAAAAATCCTATAGAGAAAGAAACCAAACCAACCACCACTGGCGAGACTATCAACCTGGAGAAATATGTTGTGCTTGAGAAAAATGGTACTGCACCAAAATATACAGTGGAGGAGGTAGAAGCCCAGACTTATAAAGGTACAAAGCGCGGTTCTCAGGCTGTTGGTGGATCAAGGAAGAAGAGAAAGGGATTTAAAGAGACTAGAAAGGAGGTATTGAAGCCGACTGAGGACGATTTGAATGAGATTGCTAACACAATCACGTATGCGACTGAGGATCGCTGGTAAGACATGGAAGTGTAGTATAAGACTGCGTTGGAAGTTGTGCAGTTTGGGATATAGGAACTTAAAATGCAAGCGAGCCTGATTCAAGTGAGCGTTGCTCAGGCGAGCTAGACCCAGATGAGTG
The DNA here is from genome assembly GCA_034641835.2 of Pinus albicaulis. NCBI lineage: Eukaryota > Viridiplantae > Streptophyta > Pinopsida > Pinales > Pinaceae > Pinus > Pinus albicaulis. The sequence goes on along the minus strand of CM076576.1, from coordinate 305,762,154 downwards.
CATAAGTCACCAACGCCCATCCCTTGAATATAGCATTACCAGCCACCAGGGATGTCCGTCTTATGAAAATCCCCGCAACATCCATCCATGTGGACGCCAGTCGGCACGCTCAATTCCACGATACATGTCATATCAATATTAACTTGTCTGTTTTACTTGAAGGAAAGTTGCACTTGGTGCACACCATGATTGCTGACAAACTTCAGTTCTGGGAGGTTGTTGCTCATACATCTACTGTCGAATCCAAGAAGCAAGTCAAAGATGAAAAACAGAAACAACAAGACGTAGAAGTAGCATGCTGTGTAGCCGAAGCCCACTGCGCTGCGCTCGAAGCAAAAATAACAACTGTCTCAGAGGAAAATTTGGAAGGACTGGATGTTGCCTTGAAAGTATCGCACAGTGAAGTGCAGACTGTCTGTGGAGAGTTTGAACATCAAATCGCGGATCTGCAAATGAAGGTGCACTCTTAGACTCCACTTGAGGTCCGTGCAAAAAGTGCAACCGAAGTAAAGCAAGCTATAAATAGTATTGTTGCTGCAATCTTAGAATGTGATAGTCTTTTAGACGAGGCTATGGGCGTATTGATTTGAAATTGATTGTTAATTAATGTTGTGCTAATATCAGTTTTAGAATTAACATGAAAGTGATTTGGTTTTCTTATCATACAAGGGTTTATACATGTGTTTATGATTGACAATTCATTAAAATTGGTGATATTAAGTGTATTTCATGAACTTAAAAGCATAGAAACTCAAAGATGAACAGAAGCATAATAAAACACAACAAGCACAAATAACAGAGACGAATACACAATTTTTTGATGAAGGAGTTCACCCCTCCTGGGCTACATCTCCTTGGTCTAGCTTCATAGTGTGGGCCTTTGTATTAGCTTCAATTGTGAAAAAGTGTTGTTTATAGTCTCTTGTTGCCTCTGAAACCTACTCCAATGGATTCAAAACATCAAAATATACCAATAATGACTCTTTCTGAGCCAAAATTGGTCGAAAATTTCCTCAATTATGGCAAAACCAAATTTTCCTATTTTTTCTCTACTAATTCTAGAAGTCCGCCACTTAACTCCACTAAATGTAGAGATTTTGCCAAATCTGGCGAGTCTTCCAAAAACACTGCTAAGTTAAGCCACACTTAAATAGATATAAGCATGATTTTAAAGTGTAGTTAATGTGTCATTAGCGCAAAGAACATTTTTAGCACTAATCACGGGTTATGGTGCTAACCCGGATTAGTGGCATGATTAACGTCAATAAGCATGGCCTAAACTTCGTTTTAAAACTTTAACTCTCACTGGATTTTCTATCTTAGCCATTCGTCACAGCATGCAGACATGTGGGAGGGGACTGTCCCCCTCCAGACCCCCAAATCTAGCACTGGTAAACTTCAAATATAATCGGTGTCATTAATGGTTAAGGAACACTGCAGAAGGTGAGGTGGTAAGGTGTTGGACTATGGTGCAAGTGGTCGTGGGTTTGACCCGGACCCCGACCATATAATTTTTTTGAGTGCGCCAAAGGTTTGAACCATATTCTTCACTTTGGTTATAAATTTGTTTTGCGATATATATATATATATATATCTGTGTGTGTGTGTGTGTGTGTGTGTGTGTATTACACCCAAACTTCGACTATGGTTTCAACTTTGGAAATAAACATATATGCCCAAATTCGAACTTGTCATATAATATATCATGCCAACCAACCTTTCCATGTGGGGGGGCATGTGGCAGCCTCTAGCTGTGCCACGCGACCCTTCCCCATTGGTAAAAAATTCACCATTAAAAACATAATAATCCACCATATTAGAAATTTCCAACTTAGGAATAGGAGGAAAAATTCAACTTCCCCAAGCAACATTCATGAAGCTGACTCAAACACTTGTCATAGTGTCACTGGCTAAAAACTGGAGAATATTCCCTAAATATTCCTGAGGTGCTGACTGGACTGCCAAGTCACCAGTTTGTCACTATTCTGCACAATTTTTACCTGTTTTGGAGAATGAACAACATACCATATCTCACTGATACTAACTCAGATTTTGATAAAACGAGTTGCATTAGAATCCTGGTGACGAGCTCTATTTGGTCCCTCTAGTTTGAAGCATTTCTGAGCACTTTAATTTTTTATCTAAATGCTAAGGTTTTGATCATTCCTCCCCACTAGAAGCCTTTTGGACCCCAAAAGATACTATCAATTATTCAACAGGGTAGGGTGCAACTCTCTCACCCTTTCACAATAGATCCATTTGGCCTTTGAAGTATTTTTTCCCTTGAGTCCCACTCTAAGGTGTTCGACATTACCTCTTCTTGAAGTTTTGATTCTTCTGTCAAGTATGAGATATTTCTGAAGTTAGTCAAGATATTATGGTGAGAAATCATCTATTGATGGCAGTTGAACATGTTGTCCTTGATCAGAAATCAAAGGAGGCTCAAACAATCTCAAATTCTCAACATTAACAATAGAATATATTTGCATATAAGGAGGAAAATCTAGCTTAAATGCATTAGTACCAATATTTTCCAGAATTTTAAATGGACTATAACGGATTGGCTCAAGCTTTTTACCTTCCCCAAGAAATATTTCGTTGATGATATACAACCAAAATTCATCTCCAACCTGGAATTTGTGATCAACACAGTGTTTATCATGCCTTTCGTTGTAGCTACTTTGACTCTTTTCAAGTTGCTCTTGCACTATGTGATGAATCAACCGGATTTTCTCAATGAAATTCGTTGCCTTATCTATGTCAATATGCCCATCTATAGCGACATTCTTCTCAAATATGAATTCCAAAGGAAATCTTGGAAAGTACCCAAAACATGACTCAAATGGTGATGTGTTTTTGGAAGAATGCTTTGCCCTGTTGTATGCATGTTGAATGTAATGAAACTGTTCATCCTGCAACTTGGGATTCTTGCTGCAATAACCTATAAGAAGATGAATAAATTTCATGTTTACCACCTTGGTTTGACCATCCGTTTGTGGATGAAATGTTGTACTCTTCTTCAACTTTGTGTCCATCATGTCCCATAATTTTGACCGAAAATTCCCAGCAAACTGAGTGTTATCACAAAATTTCACTTGATTGCCTACTAATCAGAAAACTCTATGTAACTGTTTCAAACCATCTTGTGACTAAATCTTAGCCTCTTCAGTATGAGAGAGCTCTCTCAAAGGGGTTTATGATATTAGATAATGATGAAACTAGATCGCTAACTCTATTTGAAAAATAACTTGATTGTGATGTATGTAGGTTGAAAAGAGTGCAAGTCTGCAACCATTGGGCTTATGGAGTCAACAAATCAGTAGGTTTTGTGGTAAGTTCTCTTGAAATGGAAGTTGAGGCAGGTAAGGGTTTTTAATAAAGGTAATTCACACATAGAACATAGAGCAACACAACCATTTCATCGATAAAGGAAGTCAGATCATACATATGAATTATGAGTAATAAAGATGAAATCCACTGCAAGTAGTACACATAAAAATATAGATCAGAAAAGCATTGAAAACTCCATGAGAATCTCAGGCCTGTCAAGAAAAAGTCCTCGGTATTATTGATATCAGTCAAATTACATAAAGTTGCAGTAGTGCAAAAAATCTCCAACCCTTTACAATTTCGATAATCTGCCCTTTAATAGACCTTTTTACATCAAAGATGATTTGCCTCTTGGCTATATTCATCGAACTCTTCCTATGAAACCTTGCATAATAGGAAAACATGTGCTTTAATGAGAAACTAACAACTACACTCTAAAACAATCCTTTTCCTAATAGGACTCAAACTCCTATTTATTACATCAAACTACCTTATCTCTTAAAATAGTTACATATTTGACAACTAATGCTTCACATGTTCGAATGGGCTATGTCATATTTCATCACTACTTGAAATCTTAAATATCCTCCTCAACATATGGAAAAAAACCCTATTTTTCAGGAAAACATGACCCTATCTTCAACGAATGCTTCAGCCAATGAGTTGTCTCCATTTCATGGTATTCAAGTCATGGATGATTGTTTTCAAGGTCCCTTGACCTGTTTGATGTGTCCACCTACCCAAAAATGCTCTTAAACTTCTCAGAAACATTCAAAGACAGCTCACTACGAAAACAGGGCAGTTTCGTAGCGTCCAAAAAATGACTTCTTCACTCAAAATTTCTGCTTCTTTGCTCTTTCATGGTGTCCATCATGACATGAAACTTCATCATCACTATTATCCCCTCTTAAAAACTAAAAAAATTGGTTTTAAAGGCAAAATGATAGTTACATAAAATTTCGTAGTGTTTCCCTGAATTCAAGCCTAGAAAACGCTACGAAACTGTGGAAAACTGTGAAATTTCCATATTTCAAGATTGTCTCCAAAAGTAACCTCCAACTATAAAAACTTGATCTTCAGCATCCCATGAACCCCTCTGCATGTTATGGACCTCAACAAACTAATGAGGATATAATATTCCCAATTAGTCCCAAGCTAATTGGAATATTCATTTTTGTTTTATTTCTTTGTTTAAAGAATAAAAGTGTACAGGAGGTCCATAATACTCCTAAACAATGAATAAATCAATTCCAAATGTAAAAAGACCGAATCTCGGCTGCTAAATCAAGCACCCTTAGGTGTGAAAATGGGCTGGACATTTTCACTGGGTCAACCTTGACCAAATCTACAACGTTGTCATGGAGGAGTAGCCATCAATGAGGCACAACGCAATTTTAGATGGAGATGTCTTGTGTGAAAGAAGTGATTTCATTGAAGGTGGTTTAGGGTTTACAAACTCTTAACTTATAAAAGGAAGAGGATGGAAGCATGAGAATGTTTTTGATGATATGATATTTTTATGAGTATATGGTCTGTTTAGACATATCTCATTCTCTTGTTGTTTAGCTGAGAATAATGTGATTTAGCATTGGGTGTTCTTGATGAGGAATCCCACCTCTTTCCTTGAGATGCCTCTTGGAAGAGTTTGTGTTGCATAGTCCACTATTTGGATGAAGGCCAAGCTTCTTCTTTCAACTGCAACATAGATCCTATTGAGGGTTTGGTTGTCTTTGCAAGCTGCAGCAAGTGGAGGCTAGATCTATTCAGATCTAGGTCATTTCAGTGCTCCTTTTTAGTGGAGGAGGCTTCTATTCCATTGGGAGGAGAGTATTGGACATCCTAAGCTACATTTTCAGATCTTGGCATGTGGCCAAACATGTTCTAAACCCTACAGTGTAGTTTTTCTTCCAGATTTTCGTTATTCCTGTAGGTGTTGTTGCAGGGTCTTTTGGCACATCTTTTAGAGGAGTGGTTTTCAAGTGTTGGGGATCTGCCCTTCACTTTGGAGATCCAATGGAGAGGATCATATTCTTGTTCATTTTAGATCAGATCTGAATATTATTGAATATTTGAATATTTATGCATCTCTGCAGATTTAGATCTCTGATGTACTTCTTCTATATGGTGTAATGATGAAAACCCCAAGGGGATTTTGAAGAAGAGCCTATATAGTGTATGAATATGTTATAGATCTAACTTTTCATGCACTTATTTGCTTTAGATCTGAAGTGTAATCAATAGCTCTTGCAGCCCAATAAAATAACATTGTAAAGCAATTTCCAGTCTTAATACATGGTTGCAACACCTCTTTTTGAGGATTTTCTTCTATTGGAGACTTGTATTTCCTGTTATGCATCTGATGGGCCATCTTGTACATCTATTTTTATGCTGTAAATAAATTTGAAAGGTCTCCATATTGGCCTCCTTCTTTGTCTTATATGATCTATGTTATTTTCCTGCAAATCTACTTTCTATTGTTGCATTCCCCATTTGGGAATACTACAGTGGTATCAGAGCATCATCTTGGCACAGCTTGTGCTTCCTAAGAAGCCAATATTTTTTATGAAGAAGGAGGGCCTCATAATAACAAAGAGAAGAGGTATCTTAAGAGAAGACACAAGAATATTGATTACAAAAATGACAATGAAGACAAGGGTAAAACCCCATTATCTGGAGGACTGAAAGGAAAGGATTTCTCAAGAATTCTTCTCCGAACTATGATGGTGCTTAAAAGAGAAGCCAAGGGAATGAGGAGGGAAAGATATGAAGATCCATCAAGAATATTTTCACATGAAGAAAGCCCCAGTTCTTCATATTATGTGTGTGAGCATTCAGCCACACAATCAGATCTACAATGTTATACCGCGCCTACATTCTTGGCAAGAGAAGAAACATAAGGGGAAACACCAAAGGAGGAGACTCTTGGTGACTATCTCCAAGAATATGAATCTCATTCTAGAAGACTCAAGGAGCATCTAAGCTTTCAAGGGTTTTGTCAAATCAAAGAAGATATAAGACCCAGTAACTACAATAGAAGAAGAGGGTGCATGCAACACACTTTGGGTAGATTCTTTCTACCTACTTTTGATGGGTCACCCAAGAGCACAGGAAAGGCTTGGGTGAATAAGCTAGACACATATTTCTAGCTGCATCAAGTTTCAGAAGAGGAAGCCAATAGAGTAGTAGCACTGCATCTTGAAGGTAAGGCTTATGCCTGGTGGTTATTTGAATATTATTCATTGAATAATGAAAATATATTTACTTATGCAAAGTTCACTAGGAGGTTAGTGAAAATATTTTATTTAAAACAATTTGAAATTTCCCTGGGAGAGAAAACCAAGCCCAAGAAATCAGAACCTTTGCATGAGTTGGAAGGATCCATGAAGCCAACTCCATTTCAGAAAATTGTTGAGGGGGTTGAAGATCTGCTACATGCTTTGCCAAGGGAAAAGGCCTCACTTCGGCAAGAAATTTATTTTCAAGAAGAAGACATGAGGATTCCTTTTTCAAATGGAGGTCAAGAAAAAGGGTCTCTTAATGATGAGGTATTCTCCATTGATGAGGAGAAGGAAGAGGAAGAGCTAGAAATATCCTCCAGCATGGTGACAGTAGGAGGAGATCTACTTCTATTTGGAGATGGAGATGAAGTAATTGCTTCCACTAGAGGGGCTCTTGTATCTTTGCAAGAAGTTCCAGGGGATCTTACATATGGAGACCATGAGCAGCATGTGTCTATGTTGATAGAAAATGAGAAAAAACAATGGAGGAAGTGTGTTCCAACATTGAATACAGTCTTGGGGACACACACACTATGATAGATCATTCCTTTGTGATCAAGACTCTTGACACCAAGGAGATGTTGGGTGTACATGGGTTAATTACATTTGAAGAAATCACCTTAGACTGTGAGATCTTGTATGAGAAGAAGAACAAAGGAGGGTTCAGAGTGCTGACGTAGCAGGAGATGATCTGCTATTACATGGAGGTGAGGATGGAGAAATTTCTCCAATCAGAAGCACTCTTGCATCCTTAAGAGTGATACCCCATTATCATGAAACTTCCACACAAAAAACAGAGATGAATTTGCATAGTAGAAGTAGGGATATGATGATCCCATCTATTATGCACATAGGATGATCCATGAGACATCATTATCTTGTGGTAAACCACGTGGGAGACCACCTGATTTAGATTTGGTGAAAAATGTCTCACATATTGATGATCCATTCATAGATCCAGGAAGGAAGGGAGCATTAGAAGACCAAAATACAACACTGAGAGTGTTGGAGGAGGTCAAGGAGGAGGGAAATATTTTCCCCTTATCACCATTGTCCACTCTCTCATCTCATACTGTGTTGAGAGAAGATGCTGCAATATTGGAGAATGACACCATCATGGGGCAAGGAGGGCAGTCCTTGGCTATGAAGACTTAGAAGATAATCTCACTTGGAGAAAAATCTTCCATACATGATAGAATATGGTGGCCACACATGCATACTTTGGCAAGACCAAGGAGGTTTTTGATAGATGATAGCCTTCCATGGGAGACTAACTTCCAAGAACTTCCATCTTCATTCGAGCATGTGCATATGAAAGAAGGGCAGCAAGGAGGGAATAGCAACCTTCCATCATATACCTTTGGTAGGGGAGATGTCAAGGAGGAGAATAAGGGAAGGGATGACCTTCCAACACATACCTTTGGCATGGGAGATGTCAAGGAAAGGAGCAGCCACATGAAATACATTTCAGTTGATAGATCATCAGCGCTGTCATTGTTGGGGAGTTTAGATCCATATTGGAAATCCCAATTGTTGGTGGATTACTCCAAGGATCGTCACACATGCATGATACTTGATGACTAGCTACATGAAGAGGGCTATTTATTCCAAGAAGGAGTCATTTATTATCATGGTAGGATATTTTTTTCTAGAGCTTCCAAGCTCAAGGAGAAGTTACTAAAAAGGGCTTATGAAGAGTTTTATTTCAGCCATACATATTCCATGAGATTCTACAACATCATCATGAGGAGCTACACTTGGAAGGGCTTTGAAGGAGAACTATATCAGCATTTTCAAATATGCATGTACCATGTGGATATGGGGCAACAACATAACTCTATGAAAGAGTTAATTCATCCATATCTTTCTCTTTTTGAGGAAGGGGTTAGACCTATGCACCACTCCACTTTTTTAAGAAGGACTTTTGGTGAAGAATATGCTCATGTAAATAATGTTTCATTTGATTATTGTTTTCATTCTTTCACCTTTTATATGCAGGCCATGACTCCAAGAAGGAGTGTTGTACCTTATAAAATTCATGGCCAACTTTGGGCCACAAAAAATTCTGAATATGGCCACTCCCTTGGAGGACAAAGGGATATTTTGTTTCATGATGGGTTCATTCCTAAGGCACCAAATATATCTCACACTTTCAGCCATAGTGAGATGAAATGGACAACAAGTAAGTGGTGGGGAGACCACTTTCCACATCTTGATCTAATGCAGGCAGGAGATGCACTGCACTAGTTCCACATGTGGGACTATGACCCACCTCCATATGCACAAATTTATATTTGTTTGTATGTAGTTTTGCTCCCATACATTGATGATGTACTTGTAATTTTTACGGGAATGTATGGAGGGAGGATGAGAGGTATGCATGTGCCCTATGGGATGGAGATTCTCCATGTACCTTATGCTACATGTTTCAGGGAGAGCATTGGGCAAACCATGTTTGTTTCATGGAGGGCTAGATTGGTGAACATTTAGCTTATGGAGGAAGCTTGTCACATGTTGGTGTCACCAATGGAGGAGGAGAAGAGTTGCAACACTCACCTTATCAGTTTCTTGAGGATAAGCAACATTTGGGAGGGGAGGACTGTAATATTCCCAATTAGTCCTAAGCTAATTGGAATATTAATTTTTGTTTTATTTCTTTGTTTCAAGAATACAAGTGTATAGGAGGTCCATAATACTCCTAAACAATTAATAAATCAATGCCAAATGTAAAAAGGTTGAATCTTGGCTACTAAATCAAGCAACCTTAGGTGTGAAAAGGGGCTGGAAATTTTGGCTAGGTCAACCTTGACCAAATCTACGGCGTTGTCATGGAGGAGTGGCCATCAATGAGGCACATCACAGTTTTAGATGGAGATGGCTTGTGTGAAAGAAGTGATTTCATTGAAGGTGGTTTAGGGTTTACAAGCTCTTAACTTATAAAAGGAAGAGGATGGAAGCATGAGAAGGTTTTTGATGATATGATATTTTTCTAAGTATATGGTCTGTTTAGACATATCTCATTCTCTTGATGTTTAGTTGAGAATAATGTTGTTTATAATTGGGTGTTCCTGATCGGGAATCCCACCTCTTTCCTTGAGAGGCATCTTGGAAGAGTTTGTGTTGCATAGTCCACTATCTGGATGAAGGCTAAGCTTCTTCTTTCAACTACAACGCAGATCTTGTTGAGGGTTTGATTGTCTTTGCAAGCTGTAGCAAGTGGAGGCTAGATCTATTCAGATCTAGGCCATTTCAGTGCTCCTTTTCAGTGGAGGAGGCTTCTATTCCATTGGGAGGAGAGTATTGAACATCCTGAGCTACATTTTCAGATCTTGGCATGTGGCCAAACATGTTCTAAACCATACAACGCATTTTTGCTTCCAGATCTGCGTTATTTCTGTAGGTGTTGTTGCAGGGTCTTTTGGCACATCATTTGGAGGATTGGTTTTCAAGTGTTGGGGATCTGCCCTTCACATTGGAGATCCATTGGAGAGGATCATCTTCTTGTTCATATAATATCAGATCTGAATATTCCTAAATATCAAAATATTTCTGCAGATATGTAAATTTAGATCTCATATCTACTCCTTGTATATGGTGTAATGCTGAAAACCCTAAGGGGATTTTGAAGAGGAACCTATATAGTGTATGGATCTGTTATAGATGTGACTTTTCATGCACTTATTTGCTCTCGATTTGAAGTGTAATCAAAAAAATTTTCAACCCAATAAAATAATGTTATAAATCAATTTTTAGTCTTAATAAATGGTTGCAACACCTCTTTTTGAGGATTTTCTTCTATTGGAGACTTGTATTTCCTGTTATGCATCTCATGGGCCATCTTGTACATCTATTTTGCTGTTGTAAATACATTTGAAAGGTCTCCATATTGGCCTCATTCTTTGTATTAGATGATCTGCATTATTTTCCTGCAAATATGCTTTCTATTATTGCATTCCCCATTTGGGAATACTACAGAGGAACACCATCAATCTCACCTTTCATATTTAAAACATCTTTGCAAATTTTTCCTATTTTTTCTAAAAAATAGGTCCTAGAACAGAGCTTATATATACTAATAAATGATGTATTTTGAAAAACTGGAGGAGCTTTTTGTAAATAATATTTTTTTGAAGAAAAACCTCTCTCATGTTTTGGAAAATCATCTCCATCTGTCCATAATCTGCATTTGAAGAACATGTATAAAACAGGAAAACTCTGTTTTCTAAAACATATGGCCCATATACATCCCTATATCTCCAAACTGATAGCACCTATGAGAAAATTGAAAGAGGTCATGTTTCATTATTCTGTGTTTGAAAATAACCTCTCTTAGTATTTCCAAATTCATCTCTTTTCTTCCATAATCCTCTCTTTAAATTTATTTCTCAAATAGTCCAAAAACACAACAATTTATTTATTAGCTCTAACAGAAATTTAAATAACTTGAACTGATGCATGCTTCAGAAAATCTAGGGTCCTCCACGAATAGCTTAAGGTCCATGAGCTCGTATCTTATCCACATAGCCTCCTTTGTGTGCTTTCTTGTACATGATCATCTCCTTTTATAACCAGGCTGCCCTCATAAAAAGGTGACACTTGTAAAGCCAAATTGGACAACAAGCTGCTTGGTGTGATGATGTAGCTCTCAAACAGTGACATTGAGATTTTTCACATGCAAGAATGAATTTTGAGTGACAAATAGCAGCTTAGGATAAGGTTTTATGTTTTAAATGACAGCTCATGCTTAAATCATGACACATACATGCCAGAAGTGTAATCATGACCTAATACATGGTTATGTACCTTTGAATTAACCATAAAAGACTTGAATAACCTCCAACCTATCTCCTCTAATCATGAAATGACACCTAGTACCTGATTTGACAAGACAAACATGAATCCCTCCTTTCGTAGTGTTCTTAGTGTATTTCTGGGCAGTTTCACTACGAAAGTATTAGCATTTTCATAGCGAAAAGTGCGTTTTTTCTGTGTAATTCGCTACGAAAGTAGGGATTCCTGGCCAAAATTACCTTTTTAGAGTTGTAATATTGGGAAATGAAAAATGTCGGGAAATAATGACTTATGTGACATGAAATTACTTGAATGGGGGTGATTTTGGACCTTAGGATAAGATAATAAGAAAAATTTAAATTTCCTAATGAACTCTATTACCATAAATTTGACAAATAAACGTCTAATACTATGTCAAATGATGTTTCAAATTCTATGAGTGATAACACTAAGAATATCGATCACTTACAATAGAAGTAGGAAGACCAAAATGAACCCATAACGGTTTTTTCAACTGTAATTGTTTTCTTACATGGCATTAAAAGACACATTTTTCTAAACCTATCTACCACAACATACGGGTAATCATGACCTTTCCTTGACATAGGAAAACCACCTACAAAATATATTAAGATACTCTCCCAAGGATTTGAAGGAACCATAAGTGGAGTGTACAATCCAATTTTCCTATTACTAGGCTTACTTATTGCACATAAAGAACAACCTCTAATAAAACGAGATACACTGTCAATCATGCATGGCCAATAACAATAACTTTGGAGATTCGCTACTATCTTGCCTACACTGAAATTTCTGGAAATCAATGATGTGTGCACCTCCCTTATGATATTGTTTCTTTCTCCCTATGGTATACATAACTTTCCCAAGTGATACAAAAAACTATTATGCACATGATAATCTAACTCTTCATTTTGGTTTCCTTGAGTCAAGCTTTCATACACATCTTGAAAATCACTATCATATGCATATTGTTCAATGTAACTTTCATGCATAATTGAATTGTGCTTGAGTATAATAGATGAATTTACAATAGGCCTAGAGAGCATATCGACTAACTTATTGTAGATTCCCTTTTTGTACTTGATAACCAAATGATATTGTTGTAGAAATCCCATCCATATGAAATGTCTTGATTTCTTGAACTTTTACTGTGATTGTAAGTAATGCAATGGCTAATGGTCAGTATGGATAATGGTCTTTTTCCCCATAAAATAGTGCTTCCATTTCTTTACATTTTCTACCAATGCATATAACTCTTTATCATAGGTGGGGTTATTAGTCACAACTCCATTAAAAATTTCAGAATGAAACGAAATAGGCTTACCATGCTGCATGAGAACTGCTCCCATAGCATAATCACTTGCATCTGTTTAGATCTCAAATGGACGTCTAAGATCTAGAAAAGCCAATACCAGTGCTGAACTTATCTTTCTCTTTCACGCATAAAATTATTTTTATTGCAAATCTCCCCAATGGAAGACTTTCTTGACACTTGTCAATGCATGTAATAGAGCTACAATGGAAGAAAAAATTAGCATGAATTTACTCTAATACTGTGCTACCCCAAGGAAGCTTCTTACCTCCGTAACTGTATTGGGCTTGGGCCAATTCAAAATGACCTCTACTTTGGAAGGGTCTATCTTCAACTCACCTCCTCCAACAATGTGTCCCAAATACACTAAACAAGTCCTTCCAAACTCGCACTTCAACATCTTTAAAAATAATTTATATTTTTTCAAGACATCAAGTACCTTGTTCACATGCATGACATGTTCTTCTCTTGATTTTCTGAATATAAATATGTAATCTAAGTAAAAAATTATGAAGTCATATAGAAATGGTCTAAGCACATCATTCATGACTCTCATGAAATTAGCTAGAGAATTTGTTAGACCAAATTGCATAACTAGCCACTCAAACAATCCTTGTCTAGTTTTAACAGCAGTTTTCCAAATGTCCTCTTCAGCTATTCTAACTTGATGATAACCACTTTGCACTTCTAACTTAGTGAAATATCTTACATACTTTAACTGATCTAGCAAATCATCAATGCATGGGAGTGGGTAGATATTCTTTACCATGATTTTATTCAGTGCACGAAAACATATGAACATGCACCAAGTCCAATCCTTCTTTGGTACCAAAACAATTAGTGAACCACATGGTGAAGTAGATGGTCATGGAACATAATTTCCAAACACCCCATAATTTACATGCGATACATACCAATGTTTGGAAGTGGAACATCATGCTTCAACTGCATATCATGTTCAATTCCCCTCTTGGGAGGTAACCCATTTAGTTCTTGAAACATCCCGCCATGCTAAATGACCACATCAAACAAATCAGATTTTAATTTGTCATCACATCCTTCAAAAGATTCATATTCAACATCATCCTTTTTCTTGATCATGAGAAGCACAAAATTTTTACTTGCATTAACTAGCCTCTTCATTTTCCCCGCATTAACTAAAGAAATATTTAGTTTCTTGTGATGAGCTCTCACAATATATTCCACCCCATCCTTAAGCAAATGATATTTTTTCTCATGGTGATAAAACACCGCTTTCCTGTCATACAAATATGGAATTCCCAAGATAATACTGGAAATGTCAAGTGGAACCACATCTAACTCGACTTCATCAACAAAGTTTGCAGTAATAGAAAATCGAAATATGCATTTACTTGTAACCAGTAAATTGGAATTCTTAACTATCCAACCCAAAGGGTATGGTTTATGATGTGGTACGGTTTCAAGGTTAATATTTTTGACCAAGTCTTCTGAAATCAGGTTTTCTTGTGACCCACCATCAAAAAATGCATCAATATTTGTATGATTTGAAATCACTCTAACATGGAACAATTCTATCCTTGTGTCTTATTTTGGAGTGTTTTTGTGACTATTTTAGGAACTAGTACTTGTTATGGCTTCCTTTCCTTTGTTAACCATGGCTACAATCTTGGTATCATCTCCTGAATCGGATCCATGATCTTGTTGTGTGGTGGCAGTCTCTTTTGTTTCCCTTTGTTATTTGGTTTCTTTGGCCTTAGTTCATGATGTAGTTTCCAACAGTGGGCTTCATCATGCCCCTTTTTGGAACAATGTTTACATGCGGTTTTATCCCCTTCATTATTCATGCTTTTATTCTTCTTTCCTTTCCATTTTCCTCGCTTCTCTTTTTCCTTACCCTTAAATGGATTCTTCTTACTACCCTCTTCCTGAATGTTATTTCCCCTTGCTTCAAGATGAGTGGATTGCACACATACTTCATCTAAGTTGTTTGGGTTAAACATAAGGATAGTATGTTTCAAGTAGGAATGTAAACCCCCAATATATTTCAAGAGTGTGTCTTATGAATTCAAGTTTAATCCTAATAACAAGGCCCCCTTTCTAAACTCCTGAGTGTACTCTTGAACAGTTTGGCCTTTGAGTTGCCTAAAGTTTTTCCAACTCATTATTGATTTTTTCATATAGGTTAATGGATAAAACTGTCTTTTAATGGAATAAATGACTTCAACCCAAGAATTGGATATCTTACCATGAATTCACATTTCCTCTTGAGAATTGCCTCCCACCAAACTAGTGTTGCTTCTTCTAGCCTTAATGAAGCCAACTGGATCTTTATGTCGTCCTCTTTTATATTTTGAATTCTACAATATAATTCCAATTGACGGATCCAATTGTCTAACTTCTCTGCATTTACCTCACCATTGTACATGGGAAGTTCAAACTTGATGTCCAACTTGAGTAATGGAGTTTTTCCTTTTGGGATTTTTTAATGAGTGTGGGTGGTTTTTGTGGTGGAAGTGGAAGATGAAGATTTTGATGAAGATGATGAGGATGAGGATGGTGGAGATGGAGTTGGCTTTCTTCCACTACCTTTCGAACTCTTCTCTTTATCCTTCTTACCATCTGAAGATCCTTCTCCATGTGGAGTGGCTTAGAACCTTCTCCTGCTCTTTCTATAGTGAATGCATCAAACATGATTTTAACTATTCTTTGTATGTCTTTGAATGCTCTCTTGACATCCTCTTCTTCTGAATGTCCATGAGTCTCTCCAACTCCTCACATAATGGCTAAGGATTCAAGCTCAACCTCTAATTCTTGCACCTCTTCATTCACTTTAGCTTCTTGTGCAATTTGTACCTCTTCAATCTTAACTGTTGGAGATGGAACTTGAGGTGCTTCAAGTGCAGCTTTGAATGGAAATTTGGGTGAAGATGATGCTTTATCAGCTCTCTTTCTCCTTGTCCTAATCTTAGGACTAACAACCAATAAATTCCCTTCTCCTCTCTGCAACTTCAACCTTGTAAGCATCACAAAATTGCAACTATTAAAACCCTTCTTGCAAAATCTCAAGCAAAGCAAGAAATAAACCTTTAGCAGCCTTGTGCTATGATAACAACTTGATCTGAAATTGATTGTTAGTTAATGCTGTGCTAATATAAGTTTCAAAATTAACATGAAAGTGATGTGGTTTTCTTATCATACAAGGGTTTATAAATGTGTTTATGATTGACAATTCATTAAATTTGGTGAGATTAAGTATATTTCATGAACTTAAAAGCATGGAAACTCAATGCTAAATAGCAGCATAATAAAACACAACAAGCAGAAATAACAGAGACAAATACACAAATTTTTGAAGAAAGAGTTCACTGTTACACCAATTTTTGGTCATCTAACCTATTACTATTAGATGGACTAAAGTACACCATGTAAGACCAATTTTACCATAATAAAATTGCTTTCACTATGAAGAATAACTTAATAATCTATAATTTATTAAGTTGTTTATGGTCAAAACAGGAAACCCCATGAGGAATAATTGAATAAACCCTTATTTGTTTGATTCTCCTCAAGGGATAATTAATTAAACCATTGTTTAATTAATATTCCTCGTCATATTGAACCCAAAACAAGAAATTTAATTAGATAAAGAATTATTTATCTTATTATTTTCTAGGAATAATTATTTAAAACATTATTTAAATAACATTGCTTGTTAAATTTGACTAAATCATTTATAAATAATTGAATAAATCACTATTTATTTAATTATTACTCAACCGCACTCATAAGATATTAAATAAATAATTTATTTACTTATTATTTCTAAATAAGGGATTTGACCAAATTCAAATTCTTTTTCCCTCCAACAAAAATAATAAAATATTCCATAAAACTTGGATCTAGATTTGGTTAATAATATTTTGATTATGCAGCAATATCTAGACAAACTCAATATTTTGTTATAAATAGAAGGGGTTTTCAATTCATTCACTACCTTTTTTTGCCTAAAGATCACTCTTGATCTATACTTTTGGTCTGACTTTGATCCTCCCATCATTGTCATATTTTTTTACTTTATGCTTGTGAGCTCCCTTTGAGTTCCATTTTTGTCTAGGTTTTCTGCACCATCAAGAGAGAGAGATCTTAGATATGAAGCACTGAGGACATATAAGAACCCATCCCATTGAGAGGGAATGGTAACATCTTTATATGTTCCCTTCCCAAGTGTCATAATACAAAAAATTCTTTAAAAATCCTTGTCTTGTTCATTGGATGCATGGAGAAACTCTTGCTTATTATTTGCTATTTAATGTCTCTAACTGCATATATTTGGATTTTTGTAGCATTTATTCTGATCACTAACTGAAAATATAAGGAATTTGACAACCATATTTGATGTTAGGGTTGTTTTTTATGCTCAGCTAAAGTGAGTTTTTTTCATATGCTTGTGATTAGAATTCACAATAGCAACTGGCAACTCCACAAGGGTTTATAATTACGAGCAATGTCATTTTTTATATCCCTGCATGACTAACTGCTTCAACCCCTAAGGTTTTTTTTCAACTTCTTATTTTTCATTTCTTGATGTTTTTTTTAACCTTCAAAACCATAAAACAATAAAAATTCGAATTTCCATGTGTTTCTGGGCCCTATACGCAGGTAACATGTATCAGCTGCAGTAGAGACGACAATTTTTTTTTTCTTTTCTGAAATCTACTCCCAAAATAGACAGAAGTGCAGGTCACACTTTTTAGGCCAAAAAATGCGACCTCGGCTCTTAGGTAGTGGAAAAAAACTTGAAAACTGCGACCTGAGTAGATAACAGGTCAGAAACTGTGACCTGTATTTTTTGCGGAAGTTTTTTCTATGATTTTTCTAGGTTTATCTAGGCCACTGTTCAGGGTCGTTTAAACTCCCTCTTCACCCGTCTTGGACCTGTAATTGCTTAGTTTTACTCATCGAAGTAGGAACCAAGCCCATTAGGGTTTCAATATGCTTCCACCTTTTTAGGAGGAGTTTAGCTAAAGTAGGTCCTCTGAGATTACAATGTTTTTTAGCCATTTTTTCATATCTGAAACTGTACTTTTAGATTCATTTCAGATCAGTTATTTATCCATCCAAAAAACCTATTTTCAGTTTTTTTTGGTTCTCCTTTAGGGTCCCCTTCGTTTCCTTTCAGTTTGTAGCCTTTCGCCACCTATTTTGCAGAAATTTTCCCTCTGGTTTTTTGTTATTTTTTGTCCCTCTTTCTAGCAGATCTAACCTTTAGATCCATGTCTCTCCCCACATTAGATCCATTGGCCATTTTTTGTGTTTTGAGTAGATTTCGCCCACCCATAGGCTAGTTGTTGGGAAGCCCTCCTCCTTGGGTTTAAATTGATGCATCTTTAGCTGTTTATTTTACTGTCGCATTTAGTTTCCTTTAATGTCATTTTCAATTTTATTTACAGTTATAAATCATGTTTTTTATTTTTTCTCTACACACATCTGGGCTTAGTTAAAATTAACACACTTATCACATACACACACACCCTAAGTGAAGAACGCCTGGTTTACACTACTAGTCCAAGACTTAAACATTTTAATCAATTGATCCTGCACCTCCCTGCCCTTGTTTACCTCTCTTCCTTATTGTGTTCCATGTCTCTTTACCATCATTGTGCCCCCAAAGTGTTTATCCTAGAGACTCAAAGGTATTCATCCTCACTTTCTATTAGGAATACTTACCCCACCGTGTAGTGTTCGTGTTTGTCCTCCACCGAGTCCCCATTCTGACTCTACTTCTGGTTCATTGGGTTCCCCTTCT
Organism: Pinus albicaulis; assembly: GCA_034641835.2. Lineage (NCBI taxonomy): Eukaryota > Viridiplantae > Streptophyta > Pinopsida > Pinales > Pinaceae > Pinus > Pinus albicaulis. Next base: position 305,743,634 of record CM076576.1, on the reverse strand, counting down.
GGTTATATCCCCGACTCTCCTTCACCTTTCAACTTCATCATGTTTGGTTTAGGACCTAACCCTGGTGGCAACCCCGGCCCTAATGATGGAAATGATACTAGTGGTGCTGCAACAGGAACTATTTCAGTTGTTCCATTGCTTCCTTATATGGTGGGCCTAAGCCTTCTCGATTTTAGCCAGTTGATTAATGAACCCATACACCATGATCATGGTTGGCCTACTATTACAACAAAGTTTCCTTCAGACATCCAAAGTTTCCTTCAGAAGGAATTGCTGGAGAGGATCCTACCATAATTGTTCGTTCTTTCCACATGTGGTGTTCGTCTAACTCCATCACCGTTGACTCTGTTCGTCTTCGGTTATTACATCGTATTCTTACTGGAGAAGCTTCCAAGTGTTATGTAGACCAAGCCCCCTCCTCTCATACTATTTTTGCGACCCTTGCCAATGATTTTCTGTCTTACTTCCACCTTCCCCTTCACTATGACACCAATATCGAACTTTTGACCTCTTTCTGTCAAGCTTCTGCTACCCGCCTATCTGACCATATTCAAGAATGGTGCAGAAGGAAGAGCCTATGTCGAGCCCCTATTTTCAAAGACCATGTCTACATGGACTGGTTTCTCAGATCCCTTTTCCCTGATATTGGAAAATATGTCGCATCTCACTTCCCTCAGACCAAGGAAGCCACCCTCCAGATTGCATTGAAATATGACCTGATCTACGCACAATCTGGTTATGTTTATAAAGTCTTACCTGATCTCCCTAGGCCTGGTGGTGTAAACACATCAGGGGCATCCCATGCTGCTGATGGTATCGTTGGATCACTTTCACATCTGTACACTCACCCTCCCATGGGTTATGGTTTCCCTCAGGGAGGGGCCATCTCCTCCAGCACTTTCCCCTCTCTCGGCAGCATGTATCTAGGATATGGCATGCATTCTCCTTTTTCCCAAACTGTTTACCACATTGTTGCCCAACCTCCTTATTATCCATATCCGCAGTCTGGTGTTCCAGCTCCTCCAGCACTAGCACCTTAGTGATGCAGGGGCATTAGGCTCAAGAAAATTCCTTGTATTTTATTAGACTTAGGGGTTTTGTGTTTTCAAGGGAGTTGGTTCCTTATGTAATGATTTGAGTGATTTTTAATGAGAATTAATTAAATATTGTGAGGAATTTGTAAATGTTCTAGAATGTTGGAGAACATGAGAGAATTGGACTAGTTGAGAGTGCATGGGGATTGAAAGATTTAGGAATTAATGTAAATCCTAAAGTAGAGTTAGTTTCATGATTATATGGGATGAAAGAGGATCCTGAGGGATTAAGTAGTGATTTTAGGATTTTTTTGAGGAGATGGAGGAACTGAAACCAAAAATAGTTTCAGGACCTTTTGTATAAAATGTAAGCCTCAAAGGCATAAAATATAGGAAACAGATAAAGAGTGATTCAGGGTTTGAGAGAGATAGGGTTTGAAGCCTACAGGCTATAGAATAGGAAAAGGCCATTGATACAAAATATCAGGCCAGAGGAAGAATTTCCTATGTAAGTTTTGTGTGTTAATACAAAGAACTTGATTTTCTGAGTTTGTATTTCATTTCTGAATTATATGGTGTGTAGATGGAATTGGTTATAGGATTGATTAAGTGTATGGGACTGTGTGGTTAATGGTGATTGAGAAATTGTGTGAATCGATCACATAACGGATCGATGTCACAACATGGTCCTTCATATTGACGTCAATTTGTACAGCATAGAGGCAAGAATGCTGGTATCATATGAAGCCTTTCAAGAAGGGGTTATTACACATTCTGTTGTGTAATTACAGTGTAGCGAGATCCGAGTTTGAAGTTACAGTTGAGGTTTTACTGTATTTATAATCGATGGACTATAAACCACAAAAATTTTATGTAGAATATGAATAAGCCTTGCGGTGGTTGATTTCCAGTGAGGTTTTGAAGATCGGAAGAATGAATTGGAGTTCTATAGAATGGATGAAAGGCACAATTGAAACCAAGTTAATGGAAGCAAAGATCAAGGCACAAAGGAAACATGGAAAACTATGTGTTTTTGGAACCACGAGTGGAAACAGTAATGGTGTAGCGAAACATGAATCAGAATGGTGCAGAGGAGTGGAGTTCTTATGAAACCCTTCAGGTTGGAACCGTAGTTATACCAAAAACGCGAGTTAAATGATGGCGCGAAGATGGTTTTTTCAAAACCATAAATGGGTTTCGCGTGGGTAAAGCCTGGTAAGCGGTAAATCACCGTTTGAACGCGATAAACCCCATTGAGCGACGTGTGGCATCATAAAACTACTAATTTCGCATTGAGTTTGGTTGATAAGTCAGGGGGGCGATTTGAGCGCGATATCCATCCGATCATCAACAGTTGAGATATGACGGTATTCGCGTGGGAAGTTGCGCAAATGTTAATAAGGTATGAACCCGACGTTTATGAAATGGCATTTTAATAAAAGTTCAAGCCGAAAAATTTCCAAAGGTTTAATAAGTGGGAAGGTAAGATATGCTATGGGACCCAACTATAGCATTATTTTGGTGCCTTGGGTCTTTAACCAAAGTCGAACAGTTGAATGAAATGAAATTTTATGTGTGGGGAGAAAGGTTACATTAATATCTTTGATATTTATTTAACCAAATACGAATGCGTGGATACAAATGTTCATGAGGTGAGGTTATTAAGGTTGTGGAACATTATATTTTGAGGTTTATTGTAAATTCAAATGTTGATTCAATATTTCCATAAAAAGGGTTTAAATTTTGATTAAGAGCCGAGAATGGTATTAAGAGGAGAAAGCTTCCGCTTATGAAAGTTGCCTATCTGAGTTTTATTTGGGGCATTAATTTGAAGAGAATTTTATATGAGTTGTGGGTTTTAGCATATGGTTTATAACCATAGGGTATGAAATAAGAAGCTTCTGCATTTAAGTTTTCCAATTTGGGAATCATGTTGGTTTAAGAATGAACCATGCATTTTTATATGCATCTGAAGGTGAGAATGTGGGTTTGAAAACTTTAGGCTGCTATCAAGTGGTATAAGAGCAGGAAAAGATATGTTTGAGAATTACATATTTTTTTAATCATAATGCATGTGTGATGGGAAAAGAAAGAGGAGATCAGATATTAAATCTGATAAAGCAAAAGATACACAGAATTGAAGAGAACAGGCTTGCAGAAATTAATGAAGACAGTCCAAGTCAATGAAGAGGACAAGGACATGCAGATATCTTGCAGGTGAGATAATTTTAATTTGATTTGAAAATTTTGATTTCAGAGTTTTGGTTGCAGATAAGATAAAGAATTTTTTTTTTATGATGATGGCAATGAGCCTGATATTCCAGCTAAAGGTTGGATAGGGAGAATAGCTGAAGTGTTCTCAAGAGAAGGTGAGTTGAGGATATGAGCCTAGAGAGAGAAGAAGAGAGTGTTCAAGAGGTTCCAGAGATAGTGAACCAGTACTTGCCAAAAGACCAAGTCCAGAGAAGGGATTGGTGAGGTAAGTGGCAGCAGGGAGAGCTTGTTGTTGCAGAGGCTTAGTGCAGCTCATAGTGAGTGAGAAGCTCATGAAGAATATGATCATGGAGGATCAGAGAAGAGGTTCTAAAGAATGCCACAGAGTTAAGATGGATGATGAGGATAGAAAAAGAGAAATTGCAGTGATGAAAGTACAACTAGAGGTACTACAAGAATGGTTACAAGAAGAGGAAAACCAGAGAGGTGGATGGATCTTTCCAATGAAGGGAAAGAAGGTAATTTTTCAACCATTGCAAATGAAGTGGAGGCAAAAGGATATTTCCTTCTGGAAGGAAGAACTCAGATTTTTTGAGTCAAAGATGGAATTTGAGGATTCCACATGCAAATCTGTTCAAGGATAAATACTTGAAGAAGCAAAAGAGACTGAAAATTCTTGTGTTTTTAAAACTAATAAATTGTGTATGATTGAAGGTACATCATAGGATGATGAACAAGCTTTAGAGTTTGTTAAGGAAGAAAAATTGAATCTGAATTCTATTCAGATCAATGCTGAGATAGAAAGATCTCAGAAACAAAGGGAGACAGAGGAGTCTCATGAGAATAAACAGCAGAGCATTGAAACAGAGAAAGAAGAAGGGCCATCTAATGATTGGTCAAGAGAAAATGAAGGTATGGAAAGTCATGTGAAATTTCCAAATTCTACTCCATTTGAAATTTTTGAATTATATAGGAAGTTAGATCTTCAGAGAAGAGAATTGGAAAAGCAGAGGATCTACACTCAGGGTAAATTGTTGAATGTGAAAGACAGAGAAATTGTCATGAATGACAGTCAGAAAGTAGAGAATAAGGATGTAAGAGTTCAAAAAAGTGAAATTGCAGAGAAAGAAGTTCATTATTATCAGCCAGTGTAGAAAGACATTCATGAAGAAGATGATGAGAAGAAGAGACTAGCTGACAGTCTCATGGAGAATTTAAATCAACATATTGATGTGCTGACAAAGGATTTGGAAGAAAACTCAGAACAACATACTGATATGTTTTCAGAGGAGGAAGAGGTATTGGAACCTTGTATTTTTAATGCTAATCATTCATGTGTTAATTATGCATGCAACGAAGGACAAAAAATGGAAAATATCAGAGAATTTAATGAAAAGGAAACTATGTTAGCTGAAAACATAGTGGAGGATCATCATTCTATCATGGTGATTGACACAATGAAGATAACCTTGGAAGATGAGAAGAAAGACAGTGAAGATTTTCTGAGTCTTGAAAGAGACTTAGAACTGCAAAAAGAAGATTTGGTGACTGGATCATCAAATGAGACCATTGGGTCTTGTAATTTTGAAATTGACCATTTGATTGTGTTTACAGGTGTTGCAAAAGACAATCCATCTCTTGGAATTGTCTTGAATGAAGAAGAGTTGTTGCAAAAGAAGAAACTTATAAATTCCAAGGAAGGTGAGGTAGTCATGTCTCATGTGAAAGAACTTGTTACTATTAATGACAGGGAGGAATTGGCTTGTCTGATTAGCCAAGAGGAAACTTTTAAAACTGCCACAGTGATGAAGGATCATAATTCTATTCTGATAAAAGATGAAGATACAGTGTTTGAGGAATTTGATTTAATTTCCGGAATCAATCAAGAAGGTGAAGGAAAATTACTGAAGATTGTCAAAGAAGAAGAAGAAGGATATGTTGAAACTAAATTGTAGCATATTGATGATGTGGTTGAGATAAAACAAGTTCAAAAGAAATGGTTGAATGTTTGCTAGAAATATTTGAACAAGAGAAAGGAATTGTAGAAACTGAAGTAAAAATGCCTAAAGTTGTGAAAGAAGCAGGAGAAGATACTAGTTTGTCAAAATTGATTATGCCTACTAGTATACAAAAGAAGAATGAATGAGTATGTTACTATAGTTAGAGAATCAAATGATAATTTATTTTTTGAAAATAAATTTGCAGTGATAAGCAAGAAGAATAATGTTGCAGAAGGGAGATATCTTAAGAGATATTCGGAGATGTTTGAGAGGTTGCAACAAAATCAAAAGCAACATCTCAGGGGAGTAACAACAATGTTAGCAACATGCGAGGCAACATATGCAAGAAAGATCTACAACAACATTTACAACAACAACAACAACAACAAAGACAATAGTATTGGCGACAACACAAATTGAAAGCGACAGAAAAAGGTAGTAATTTCAGCACATAAGATAAACTAGACATAGAAATTGAAAGCATAAGGAGGTTGATGATGAAGGTGTCTCGTAAGAAGACAACAACAAGAAAACAAAGAAACTTCATAAGGGAAAAGACAAGAAGAGAATGTGAAAGCATAACTAGTGGAAAGACGAGAATCAAGATATGGAAGCCTTGAGAAGTACAACAGACGAATAATGCAGCCTTATGGACATCTATAAAATAGAGTATGGGATCCAGGAGGCAAAGAATAGCACATGATCGTGAGAGTCATGAATATTTTTAACCTTGGGGAGTCCGATGCGAGGGCATTAGGCTCAAGAAAATTCCTTGTATTTTGTTAGACTTAGGGGTTTTTTTGTTTTTCAAGGGAATTGGTTCCTTATGTAATGATTTGAGTGACTTTAAGGAGAATTAATTAAATATTGTGAGAATTTTGTAAATGTTCTTGAATTTTTGAGAACATGAGAGAATTAGACTAGTTGAGAGTGCATAGGGATTGAAAGATTTAGGGAATTAATGTAAATCCTAAAGTAGAGTTAGTTTCATGAATATATGGGATGAAAGAGGATCCTTAGGGATTAAGTAGTGATTTTAGGGATTTTGTTGAGGAGACGGAGGAACCGAAACCAAAAATAGTTTCAAGACCTTTGTATAAAATGTAAGCCTCAAAGGCATAAAATATAGGAAACGAGATAAAGAGTGATTCAGTGGTTTGAGAGAGATAGGGGTTTGAAGCCTACGGGTTGTAGAATAGGAAAAGGCGCACCGATAGCGTGAAGATCGGCCAGGAGGAGATAATTTCCTATGTAAGTTTTGTGTGTTAATACAAAGAACTCGATTTTACGAGTTTGTATTCCAATTCGAATCATATGGTGTGTAGATGGAATTGGTTATAGTATTGATTAAGTGTATGGGACTCAGTGGTTAATTGTGATTGTGAAATTAGTGCAATCAATCACGAAATGGATCGATGTCACAACATGGTCCTTCATATTGATGTCTCGATTTTTACGAAAGATAGAGGCAAGAATGTTGGTATCGTATGAAGCCTTTCAAGAAGGGGTTATTACGATACTCGTTGTGTAATTACTGATGCGACGAGATGCGAGTTTGAAGTTACAGCTTGAGGGTTTGTCAGTATTTATAATCGATGGACTATAACCACGTAAATTTTATGTAGAAGATGAATAAGCCTTGCGGTGGTTGATTTCAGTGAGGTTTTGAAGATCGTAAGAATGAACTGGAGTTCTATAGAATGGATCGAAGGCATAGTTGAAACCAAGTTAATGGAAGCGAGAGATCGAGAGCACTGAAGGAAATGTGGCAAAATATGTGTTTTTGGAACCACGAGTGGAAACAAGATAATGGCGTATGAAACATGAATCGAAATGGTGTGGAGCAGAGTTCTTATGAAAACCCTTTAGGTTGGAACCATGGTTCTACTAAAAAACTCGAGTTAAATGATGGCCCGAAGATGGTTTTTTCAAAACCATAAATGGGTTTCGTATGAGTAAAGCCTCGGCAAGCGATAAATCCGTTTGAACGCGATACACTCCCGTTGAGGCGATGCGTGATCCTCATAAAACCATTGATTTCGTGTTCGCGTTTGGTTGATAAGTCACGGGAGATTTGAGTACGATATCCATACAATCATCAACGATTGAGATTTGACAATATTCGCATGGGAAGTTGCGCAAAGGTTAATAAGGTATGAACTCGACATTTATGAAATGGCATTTTAATAAAATTTCAAAAGCGAAACATTCTCGAAGGTTTAATAAGTGGAAAGGTAAGATATGTCATGGGACCCAACTATAGCATTATTTTGGTGCCTCGGTCTTTAGCAAAAATCGAAGAGTTGAATGAAATGAAATGTTATGTGTGGGGCAAAAGGTTATATTAATATCTTTGATATTTATTTAACCAAAAGACGAATGCGTGGATACAAATGTTCATGAGGTGAGGTTATTAAGGTTTGAACATTATATTTTGAGGTTTATTGTAAAATGGTCGAATGTTGATATCAGATCTTTCCATCAAAAGGGTTTAAAATTTGATTAGAGCCGAAGCTGGTATTAAGAGGAGAAAGCTTTCGCTTATGAAAGTTTCCTATCCAGTTTTATTTGGGGCATTAATTTGAAGAGCATTTTATATGTGTTGTAGGTTTTAGCATATGGTTTATAACCATAAGATATGAAATAAGAAGCTTCCGAATTTAATTTTGCCAATTTTGGAATCATGTTGGTTTAAGAATGAACCATGCATTTTTATATGCATCTAAAGGTGAGAATGTGGGTTTGGCAGCTTTATGCGCTATCACTTAGCCTCATCTTGCCTTCTCAAACTCGTAATAGCAAACACTCTCAAAGAGTGTGTATGCATAGCAGAGAGTGCGACTAATCCACCTACTTCAAAAAATAAGAGGAAAGGCAACCAAAACCAATCTGTCCTAGTTAATCCAGAAACAATCCCTAAGGGAATACATCTAACACCGCAGCCCGACAACATGGCACTCAACCCAAGCGGGACGGGCCTATTTTGCACGAATAAACCTTGTTCTTTTGCGGTTTCTATGGTCACTATTTCCATGATTTCCCTCTTACCTCGGGATGCGTAAGATAAGGGAAGCTCAAGCAACATCCCGAGGACAAAAATCCTCCCTTCTGCTCCTCCTATGCTACCCCTACTCAAATGCGTGTATTTAACAACCCTTTTTTCCCCAACAAGGATATGTGGCTACCCAACCCCTTGAAAATCGGGTGGCCACCAACCTCCTCCATCTAGTACTCTCCAATTACCGCATCCTCATGATGATCCGACCAACCCAATACCATTGACCTCAAACTTCAAAATCGAGTCCGCACGGTACACCCAAATTTCCCCGCTACATCCCTCTACCGAGTCCCCATATCTCGGTCCCACAAAGCCTCTTTTGACACCCAATGGTCCTTTATTGATTCCTCGACCCCTAAGGTAGAGGCTCATACCAAGATATCTAAGGAACTTGTCGACACGCTACTTTCGGTAAAAGTCGCCCACCTCTACAATATAGTAGACGAGTTGGCACAATCCCCCGTCGCCATGTCAACACTCTGGAAGTTCCTCCAATCATGCCCTTCACAAAGAAAAATATCTACTAACTTCAATGGATGTTGTGGATCCTTCAAATGATCATTTTATTGTCTGTTGACATCGACAAGTCGAACATCCTCCCTTCCTATATCTGCACGCCTCTCCAAATCCCTATCAAGATTCGAATGAAAACATCTCCCGTTGTATCATTGATGAGGGGGAATCCACCGTGTGTGATGTCCTATTTTGTTTGGAAGCAAATCGAATCCCCCGAGTTAGCTCCTTCACCTATCACCCTCCATGTGTGCGATGACCACTCTTCCCAACCCCTTGGCATGTTCCGAAATTGTCCTATTACTCTTGTGGGCAAGACTGCTTTGTGTTGAAATTGAAGTCAATGATGCCCCCTTATGTAGAAATTTAAACTATAATGTGATGTATTACTGACATATTTTGATCTAATAATTAAATCCACTGTTAAATACATAACCCTTTGTTTCGGGGATTTAACACCCTAGAGGTTGGTTGGGATTCAACTCCACAGAGCAGGGGCAGTACTATTTAACAGAGACTCACACGATCATGCATACCTATGGAAAACGAAATAGAGCAGAACGAGAGTTTTACCCGTTGGTCCTACGTTTGAAGTAGATCCACGTGGAGTTCAAACTCCCTGCAACCGTCCTTCCTCTTTCACCTGAAATACAAGAAGAAACCATCACAAAGGACAAGTTGTACAGTATATTTCTACTCTATATGTTAGCGAGATTCATATAAAACATTAAATAAATCATCATAAATGCTTGTATAACAAATATTCTTCACACATTAAAGCATACACTAACACGTTTACTTCGGGAACAGCATGATACTTCTGTATTATAAAAATAGTACGTACAAAAGTAAGTGGAGAGATCACCCGATCCTTCCAAGGCCTTCGCAGACCGTCGTCCGGATCCGTCCAGCCCTTGCCTCGCTAAGAATCCTTCCAAATGAGTGCATACGAGATAACATATAAAGGGATGTGTATCTCAAGGAAACAAGGGTTTCCCGAAATGAACTGGGAAAGTGCAGGAGGCACGGGGAATCAGACTTGGATAGGGAACCAACAGAGTATAATAATAATAATTCTCTCCCTCCCTTAGGCCATACATATGAGGTCCTTTTATAGTCCCTCCAAGTAGTTTCAGCAGTTGGAAACAGTTGGCCACGGGCTGGGGTGGTTGAACTACCTGAGTAACCATCAACCCAGCGCGAAATTAGGGGTTTTTATATATTTTTTAATCATTAAAATGGCATACGCGGAAAAGTCTAGCTGTACTTGCGTATACACGCGGAAAAACACGGGCATAGTCGCGTATGAAGGATTTTCCACTGTTTTTAAGTGAATTTGTCCAAGTTTGTAGGAATGGGTGCCCATAAAGCCATGTAGCAATCATGAATCATGTCAAGGTGAGAAATGATGCTATAAAAGATGCCCCCTAATATATGAGGTCAGAAGGGGTACATGATGGCCGAAATGTATTATGCACATAGAAAGAACTTTGCAAGGACAAGAGAGGACTTCACCAGATTTCAGCCTGCCAAAACCAATGAAAGAAATCAGAGAGTCAACACATGCTGAGGCGGGCATACCCATGCTCAGTCAAAAATACATCATATATATAGAAAGTACTGAATAGATCCAACATGTATACAAGTATAACTGAACTGAAAGTACATAGTGAATCATCTGAGCAGGGCCCGGAAAGACAAGTCTATATCAATGTCCAAGTATCACATATAGAAAGCTGAGCAAAGATAGTGCAACTGGATATCTGATCAAGTAACTGAATCTCCAAGTACCGGATCATAAGAGGCGGATCAAACGATACAATCACGCAACTCGGGGATCAACATATAAGATGCTGCTGTGCTGAACTGCAACATATAAGGGTGGACGGCAACACTGGCAGAAACTGAGAGAACTGTCAACAGTGAACCGAGAAATGCCGATGCAACCCAAGGTCTTCACCGATCACAACGGCACAATTCTACACACTGGGAATAAATGAGCTGAAGTCGACCATGTGAGAAATCGTTGGATTACCGGGCAATGATGTTTCCCGTTAACCAACGCGAGACAACCGACCGATAATGATAATGAGTGTCAAGGTGCCCCAGTACAATCTGACAAGTGTGAATGAATGAGTTGAAGTCGAACACTTGAAAGAATCTACCAATCAGGAGGCAATGATGAATCCCCACTGCCGATAGCGAAGAGTCTGCCACTGATGACTGCAAACCCTAAGGTACTGACAAAAAGACTCTAGATCTTGTTCCCAGAGCAATGAGTCGGAGTCGATGGGAAAAGATCCGCTGGAAGGAAGGCATTAAGGCATCCCACATCAGTCCAGCGCGAGTGTAACCCGCAGGCCAAGATTTGGAAGGAATCGGACGAAGTAGAGTGATGGAACCAAAACCGAAGTACGTTTCCGACATGCACAAGATGAAGCTAGCGCGTGGAAGAAACCCTCTGAACCAACCAATAATGAAAGCCGACACAGAGGCGAGAAATCCACCGATAGGGTCAAATGGAAATCAAGGTACTGCACGAATCCCAAGTGTGATAATGTGTGCTGATGTCGAACACATGGGAAACCACTCAGTCAAAGACCCATGATGATGATCAAATGCTGAGCACGAGGTCACCTATCAATGATGGAAATAGGCCCAAGGTGCGGCTCTAGGCTTGCTCTCAGAGCAATGTGTCGTAGTCGATAAGAGACAAACCCGACGGCAAGAAGTCAATGGGGACCTTCTCAAACCAGCACGAGCAGAAGATCAAAACATCTGATGTGATAGAACATGATACTGACAAGACCGGGAAGGCCGACTGAATAATGAGTCAAGAGACACCGTAGAATGGCCGACTCACGCTAGACTTCCTTGAACAAAAGCACGACTCTGTGATGACCATGGCAGTAAAAAGTGACACTGTATAAGTCTGTCTTGCAGGAGGCAAAACAAACTCTCCATATGATTGGAAGAGATAACCAACCGGGGGAGAACTGACAAGTGAAACATGGTAAAGGCCGAACCTAGGTCAAACTAGAACCATCCCAAATGAAGGAAATATATATAAGTATATGTGCTTTGTTCAAGGGCGACAAAACTGACTCTGTACTGCCATCGAAATAACGAAGATACATCCCGTTCCCGCTCTTTTTGTTATATTTAATTTTTTTTTTTGTCTTTTTCATAATAAGCCTGAAAATGAATAAAAGAATGCTATGATACAATGGATAGAACGAGTATCGAAAAAAGCAGATGCACTAGTTCCGGGGTTTGGAACAATCCTATGCTCAATGCAAGGGGGCGAAAACTGGTCAGTGATACTCAGAGGAACGTTCCATCCATGGGTACAAAGGTGTCAAGTCGTGATAGCTAAGTGCATGCAACGGTTAACTTGTATAGAAAGTCAAGGTCAAAAGTTGGCTTAAACATCGAGTCCAAATGAAGCCGGCTAAAGGCCAGGATAAACAAGTAGCCAATATGCAATGCAGTAATACAACTGAACGACACCAGGGAGCCTCTAGGGTATAAGCCAGAAAAAGGATAAGTGATGAAGAATAAGAATGAAGCTTCAACACGAAAGACATGGCGGGACTAAAGAGGACTCCCGAGCCTACATAAAAAGCAGCATGGGCGACAAGTGATAGCGAGGAACTAACTAGGAAGCCCATGTAAAGGAAGGCTCTACCATCAAGTCATGATTTTAAAAATCGGCGAGTGAAAATGGTATAATACTCATGACCTGATGGGATCGACGATAAGGCAAGTGATCAGTATGGAGGCTAGAATGCAAGATGCAATGGAAAGTGATTCCCTAACCTATATGCCAGTGAAGATCATATACCTGCCATGAAGAGTCTGAACACATGGGTCAAAAACCGGGAAAAATCTCGAAAATGTCAAAATGTACCTGAAATATACCAAACTGGGCACTTCCAAACAATCGAGTTATACAGCATAAGATAGATCGAAAAAATAAGCATAAGGAAATTTTTTGCGAAAATTTTCAATTTTTTAGCCATAAATACACAAATTACCTCTCAAATGGTTCATTATTGCATCACTGATTTGGAAAAAGAGCTCTGGAGCTAAAAACTTGTTTCGTCAAACCAGCAACAACCGACCGTCGGAATTCAGCGAAACTTCAGGTAGGCTCCTTATTCATCCTGTTGATTCATTTTGTCCGTTTAAAATTTAAAATTAAGTGGATTTTTACCTGGAAACCCTTATTAAAAAAACGCGTACCTGCGCATACGCGGGTTCAAAGAAGGAAAGCCGCGTGTACACGCGACTGTGCACAGCGAAACTAGCGTATGCGCAAGTCCGAATTTTAAAAATGAGTTTCTAATGCAAATTTTAATGAATTTCTTCAGGATGACAATTTCATGGAGGGAACGCGAGCATAGTGCAGTGGACCAAGAGGTCATGGAAGACCGCTCAGCACAAAATGTCCTCCGAAACTGTGGATTATTCAAATTTTTCAAAATGCCCAATATGAAAAGTAATGTGAGATTGCTTGAAATGCTGGTAAATTATTGGGAACCGGATCGGGATTGTTTCATCATTGATCAAATGCCACTACGCATAGAGGTGGAAGATATATACTTCATCACTGGACTCTCCAGAAGGGGAGACCCAGTGGATCTGCACGGAAGGCCCCTGGGAGGGTTAACAGTGGAGGACTATGTCCAACTCTATTGCATAGAAGATTCCAAGAAAGTTGGCACACAGATTGCAATCAGAGATATCAAGGACTTGCACATGAAGATCCTCCTCTTCACCATCGGCAGAGTGGCAGGATCTGCCTCACTGCATCAGGCGTCCAGGACGCACATGAGCATAGCTGTAGAGTGCTTAATTCATGTGTATGATTGGTGCACTGCCCTGCTACTGAACATGAAACAACACCTGACCTCCATTCGCAAAACACATACAAAACACTTTGGCTATGGAACCATTTTGACTACATTCTTCTTCGAGAGAGTTCCAGCTTTGAGACCCAAAGTCATCTCAACTATCAGCAGCCCTCGGGACCCAAGAATTGCCCGTTGGGCAGACATGATGAAGAGACTGGGGGGCAGCGAGGTACCCCGAACTACCGGGGATGATGAGTTCTTCTTATGGTGGAGAGAACAGATCATCGCAGTAGATGACTATCCCTATGCCGGGATGGATTTCCGAGGAGATCCAGATCTAGTACTTCCACCCGGTGCCGCATGGGGAGCAGTCGGTAAGTTTTTCAAAAATTTTAACTTATATGATTTTTTTTTTTTGGATTTTTCAAATATGTATGAAAAATGAAAAACAAACATGTTTTTGGATTGGATTCATAATGACTGACAAATGAAAAATGATCATGTTTCAGATGTTGGACCAGTACGTCCTGAGGGCCTAGCACGTCATAAACGCCGCAGAGGTGAAGCAGAGACAACGGATTCTGATAGGACACTCCAGGCCGTTCAGAGAAATTTGGAGGGACTGACCCGCCAAATCCCTCTGGCTGCTGTGGAGGACTTGCCAGAAGCCGTCCAGAGACGGGTTGTAGGAGTACCCCGGGACTGGGTTAGACTGTTCCGCCGTGTGGCCACTGCAGTGATGTTCTATAGGAACGCTGGGCAGGGTCCTCAGGATTAGACAGATTTTCATATTGGATGACTGTATATTTTTTGAGACTGAACATGACGGGGCATAAGCCCAAGTTTTGTACGGCATTGATGGATCCAAAATTTTGTAAAGTTTTTTGACATACTGATGATATATATACAGCGATATTTTGATGTGATGAGATAAATGTATCAAATGTATGATGTTTTTGATGATTTAGATTTTATTGTATTGAATGATTAATATGCCAATCTAAAGCTTGATTAGCTAACGAGTCAGCAAACCAACTGTCAGCTCGAGGAATATGAATGAATGTTAAAAATTGAAATGACCTTTGTAACAAACGTACCCTCAAGAACAATCGTAATAAAACAGGATCTCGTACCCGATAAGTGTTGTTCAACTGCGACACCACCAGCTGAGAGTCCAAGAAAACTACCAACGAATCAACACCCAAAGATATTGCCTCCGAGAGTAGATGAATGACTGCAGTGTATTCTGCTACGTTATTGGAGGCAGGACCAATGCAGACCCCTCTTGATACCAACAACTGACCGGAAGGATAATGAAGCACCCAAGCCGCGGAAGCTAAGTTCCGGGTGTGTCTACTAGCACCATCGGCGAAACCATAATGACTCATGACATCAACACAACCTGCCAAAGCAAATCAAAAACATCACCATCCCATCAAAAATCGAAAATCAAACAGATATGTACAAGACAAAAACTACTATATACAAAGCAAAATGCCAGGCCAAAGCCTAGGCATAATACTTCTTCAGATAGAGCCCATTTCGGGGCTCCGACAACTCGTTTCCTTCGAAGTCAACCAAGGTGTACGCTCCTTTCTTAAGGACCTTTTTGACGATATAGGGGCCATACCACATCGACTTAAACTTTCCTGCCCCCAAGGCATCTTTTTCTTGGGCATAGACCAAAACAAGGTCACCTTCGAAAAAGACCCTAGGCTTAACCGCCTTATCGTACTGGACTTTGACTCGGTTTTTATGCGCTTCGTTCAACGTGGCGGCATCTCGACGCTGCTCATCAAGATGTTCCAGATGAAGAAGCCGCTCTGCCAGACTAGAAGTGTCGGGAAGAAGCTCAACAGCCAGTTTAAGGGAAGGAATCTCGCATTCAATGGGAAATACGGATTCCACCCCGTGGACTAACTGAAACGGAGTAAAGCCAGTTGCAGTTTTCACTGACATCCTGTATGCCCAGAGTGCAGGATATAGCATAATGTGCCAGTTGGATCTATGTTTATCAATCGTCCGTTGAAGAATTGTCTTCAAGGACTTATTCACGGCTTCCACTTGGCCATTGGCCTGAGGATAAGATGGAGATGAATGCTCCTGCCGGAAACCCAATTTAAGAGCCAACTCAGCCATCATACTGTTCTGAAAGTGACTGCCATGGTCAGTGACAATCTCTCTAGGTATACCGAAACGAGCAATGACTTGATTGAAGAAGAAAAGAGTTGCAGTCTCACCATCGTTCCCAAAAGTAGGCATAGCTTCGACCCACTTCGTAAAGTAGTCTACTGCTACGATAATGTACTTGTGACCTTTTGCCGAAGGCAGGTTACAAGTAGTATAATCCATACCCCACTTTGTGAAGGGTCCGACAGTAACGACTGGAAAAAGCGGAGCTGGATGAGCGCGCATTTTTCGAGTATACACTTGACAAGGATGACACTTCTTGACCGATTCAATACAATCTTTGAAAATCGAGGGCCAGAAGTAGCCAGCACGCAAAATCTTTTGGGCTGTAGCAAGCCCCGATAAATGACCCCCACAAGCTCCACCGTGAGAATCATTAAGCACAGCCTCAGCTTCTTCGAAAGTTAAGCAGCGTCTTAGGATTGAATCAACCCCTCGACGGTACAAAGCATCGCCAATAATCAGATAACTTTTAGCTAAGTGACGCAGCTTACGACGCTCATCTTTCGAAAAAGAAGAGGGAAACTTCGCAGTCTGGAGATATACAATGATGTCCCCATACCAAGGATCTTGTGGAGAGATTAGAAACAAGTGTTCGTCCGGAAAGGACTCATCATAGATCATCACCTCTCCACAAGGCAACTCGGAGATCAATTCCGCGAAAACTAACGACTTCTTGGATTTGGCATATATGAATTCTAGATCAAATTCTTGTAAAAACACAATCCATCTATTATATTTGCCCCCAATCACTCGCCTGCTGAGGACAAACTGAAATGGATTGGCAGCTGCCAAGACATAAGTTTTGCGAAGAATAATATAATGCCGGAGTCGCTGCACAGCATGAACTGCTGCTAAGGCTAATTCTTCTATCGGGGTGTATCGCAGTTCAGGTCCTACCAGTCCTCGACTAAGGTAGTAAATAACATGCTCAGCCAGAGCATCATCCTCCTGAACCAGAACCATACCAATGGTAGATTCCGCTGTAGCCAGATACAAAAGAAAATCTCTGCTATAATCGGGTGGACTCAGTAAAGGAGCAGAGGTCAATGCCTTTTTCAAGGCATCGAATGAGCGTTGAGCGTAGTCGTCCCAAAGAAAAGGGACTCCTTTCTTCAACAGTCTCATATATCCCTTTGTAATCTCAGCATAGTTAACGATAAACCTCCGAAGAAAGTTAGACTTCCCTTGGAGACTTTGTAGTTGACGGATTGAAGACGGGGGAGGCAACCGAAGTATTGCCTCAACCTTGAAGGGATCTACCCTTATCCCTTCATTAGACACGATAAATCCCAACAGCCGACAGGATGTTACCGCGAAAACGCACTTGTTCGGATTCAAACGAATTTTATAAAAACGACATCTCTCAAATATTTGCCGGAGGTGTCCCGGATGATCCATCCTCTTTCGAGAATGAGCAGCTAGATCATCTAAGTATGCCTTGATAATTTTCTTGATGTCGTGGAAGGCGTAAGACATGGCCCGCTGAAAAGTGGCTCCAGCATTTTTCAGACCAAAAGGCATTTTCTTATATGCAAACGTACCCCAGGGACAAATAAATGCGGTCTTATGTTGATCTTCTGGACGGATAGTAATTTGATTGCAACCAGAAAAACCGTCCATGAAGGAAAAAATTTCGTTACCGGCACACTCATCAATAATCTGATCAATGAAGGGTGTGGGGTAATTATCTTTAGGACACGCCTTATTCAGGTCTCTGAAATCGATGCACACTCGAATTGTTCCTTGCTTCTTATCAACAGGAACGGGGTTTGAAACCCATTCAGTCAGAGGAACTGGGAAAATGAATCCCGCCTTAAGCAGCTTTTCAACTTCAGCTTTGATAGCTGCTGCCTTCCTAGGATTAACCGGACGAAGTTTTTGCCTGACCGGCTTAGCGTTTTCATACGTCTTGATCTCATGCTGGACGATAGATGGGTCTATGCCATGCATTTCCTCATAAGACCAAGCAAAAACATCCCTATACTCTTTGAAGAGCTCGGTATAGATTTGAACTTCTTCACGGGAACATTCAGCTCCAATGAAAACGTTCTCGATAATGTTGGGATTCCTGGAGATGTTCACCGGGATAGTCGGAGAGATCACACCCATGTTCCCTTCAGCATAAACCTGTGCTGGTGCTAAGGGGCTCAAGACTGGGTGAACAGGTCCAGGAGACTGAGGACTTGGAAAACTAGCTTCGACTTCGCTCAAGTCAGGTAGGAAGTAAGACCGATGATGCAAGTCATCCCACGGTCTCTCTATACCCGTCATTGCTTCCAGGATGGCCTCTTCAGATGGAAGAGTGGTATCTAGACAATCCTGGGCAGAAGAAGAAGTAAGCGTCCAAGCCGGAGCCACATCACCATCCAACTCTTCCGGCGAAAGAGGAGCTGGATCAAACTCTGCAGTGTCAACAACAGACTGATATGCAATCTCAGCTGCAGAAATCGGGAATGCCATTCCACCCACTTGCCCTTCCTCCAAAGTGGCAGTTGGGGAAGGTAAGGTCCAAGGGTCCGAAAAATAATGAGTTCGGAAGAACTCTCTTCGAAGGGGAGCCTTGGAGGATGAAATAGCATTGATAGACACCTTAGGAGGAGGAAGATCAAAAGATCCCATCAGGGAAGAATACATTCCAACTCCCAGATTCTCAATAGGTGCCTTAGTATTGTCCAACTTAGGAACAGATGAGTCAGGAGGTGCATCCAGGTCTACAGGAGGACAGTCCAGTTGATCCACCGTAACTATCCTCCCTTCGTGGGGAAAACATACTATCCGAAATAGTGAAGATGCAATGGCATCCATATCATATATCCAGTTTCTTCCCAACAGAAGGTTGTAGTCTAAGGCTGCATCTACTACCTCAACCTCTATGTTAATGGTTTTGCCCCCAACACAGATGGGCAAAGCCGGGACAATACCATGGGGCCTATGAGAATGGCCATCGAATGCAGTAAGAATAGTGCTAGATGGAACAGCTTTGGGAGATCCTAGTGTCTTCCAGCATGCGAGGGACATCACGCAAGTAGAAGCACCCTCATCAACGACCGTGCGAAAGATATTAGTCTTCCGGTACGATGATTTAATATGGAAGGCCATATGATGAGGAAGTTTCTTCTTAAAATTCTTCATATCAAAGGTAATCAGAAGAGAATTTTTCGGATCTATAGCTCCAATGGCAGTGAGCAAAGCACTGCGCTGAGCCGGACAAGACTGGAGTACCTCTAAAGCTGACATAGCACAAGGACTCTGCGCCAGATCTTCTACAATCGAGTAGTTCTGGGCAGCCCTCATGTTCGGATTAATCGTTGACCGTTTAGAGGATGCCTTCGGTATCCGAGGCATAGACTCAACAGTTGGCTTCGTGATATGAAGCGGCTCAGTAGTATCAGAAACTTCCTTAGCTTTCGAAGATTCCTCTCCGCCATAATCACGGGATCTCGTAGCGACATCCACGTGAGCACTCATCATAAAGATATTCGATGGAATTTCCCCTTCCCGAGGACCTCCAGAGGAAGCCCCAGGATTTTGATTCGCGCCAGCAATTAATTGCTGCCCTTGGGGAAAAGGGTTTGTTAGCACAGCCTGGGAACTAGAAGAACCCTGCTGAGATAACAGGCGCTGAGCATCCCGAATTTTCGGGCAAAGATGCGTGAGATGGTCTCCAGCACAAAGCTTGCACGGAAACTTAACTTTCTTTTTCTCCTTTTGCCCTTCACCAACACGCTCGTTGGTCTTATTTGCATTGCCCTTCCCATTCTTGCCCTTCTTCTTCCCATCAGACTGTTGATTTCCTTTGGGTTCAGAAGATTGGACAACATTAATGGACAAAGACTGGGAAGGTGATGAATCAGCAGGCACAGCCTGACCAGAAGAAGCAGATTGTAAAGACAACTGCTGCAATTGAGAAAGCAGGCTGGCTGCACTACTACCGACCGATCCGACAAGTCCGTCACCATGCGGACCAGGTTTAGGTTTCGATAGATCCAATTTGGAGCGAGGAGCATTAGGCAAATACTTGTAAAGCATGCCAGACTGAGAATAGATCAACTCTAACTGCTGGGCCCTAAAGATGGCCTGCTCCTCGGAATATACCCCCGACATGGATACATCCTTTGAAATATCTGACTGAAGCGATTTCAAAAACCACTCGAGAAGGAACTCACCTGGAATATGGGCTTTGATAAGCCTCTTCCTTCTCCTCCATTCCTGAATATGATCAGAAATGTGAGTTGCCTCATCCCGCTTAAAATTAGCCAGGAGTTCGGTCCCAGCCTCATATCTGACAGGCAACTGGAAATGGTTAAGAAAAGTGACAGCCAGTTCTCCAAATGTGGCGAAACTGCCCCCAGTGAGCTCTATATACCACTTCGCGGCGTTTCCAGTTAAGGTGCGTTGAAATAATCTCAATCTAATCGAATCATCGATCAGAGAGTTGGATGAACACCATAAGTGGAATGTGGTGACATGGTCTGCCGGATCTTCACCATTCTTACCTTCAAACTTAGGAATGTCTGAAGGAAGTTTGGTTGGAACCGGAGGCCAACCCGAACTATACTGAATCGGATCATTAGTTAACTTCGCCAAGTCTGGAAAGTTTAACGTTGCCAGAAATGGTAATCGCGGCGGAGCCTGAGAATTCCATCCTTGATGGGATGGATTTCCCACATTCTGAAAAGAATAGCCTGGATTTGATGAGGCACCAGGCTGCCAGAAAGGACCCGTAGAAAACGGAGAAGAACCTCCTCCCCACGCCGAGTTACCAAGACCCAGACTAGTTCCCCCCGCTGAAGTATTGACTGAAGATGTAAGCCCCTGGTAGGGGTTCCATGCATTAGATAGAGGAGAAAGAGACTGATAAGCACTCGATGCAAGGAAAGAAGCATTCCCTGGATGACTCGCGATGAACTGATTCCCTGCCCCCGACGTTGCAAACATAGGATTCCACCCCATAAAAGCAGTCGAACTTGGCCCCTGAGCCCAAGGATTGAAACTTTGGGTCTGGGACGTAAAAGGAAACGACCCTAAAGAAGGATTGGGACTAGAATATGCCCAGTCCCAAAGGGGAAACCCTGAAAAGAAGCTGATCCACTAGCCATGTTGGACATGGGCGTAGATCCAGCTGCACCGACGGTAAAGGAAAAAGAGGGATTTCCAGCAATGGACATCCCTGAAACAAAGGGACCAGATTGAGAAGCATATGCTTGGGTGAACCCAGAGCCAAACATAGTAGTGCTAGAAGCACTCGAAGATAGAGCAAGAGTGCCCCCTGCCTCGACAGAAGCAGGGGTCTGAATGCCCGCAGCACTCACGGTAGAAGCCGCGTTCCCAGTCGTGGCCATCGAAAGATAAGAAAGATAAGGAAGATCCGGCGGTCTCTCAGACTCCGGTCCGATGTACTCTATAACAAAAGGATGTTCAAGAGGAAGAGGAGATGGACCTGTAGCTGCAGGCTCAGGTATATCTTCTATCTGAAAATCCTCCTCCTGAGGAAACAATACCCTCGAGGTGAGCGAAACGCTCCTCTCGGAACCGACACCGGAATCAGCTAAGAAACCTTCAGACCTTAGTGGAGGATCTCTCTCCACAGCGTCAGACTCTACAGGGTGAAAACCACCTGCTAGATCGCTCCTACGCCTTCTCGAAGAAGGCTCTGCACTCTCGGGAGATAACCCCCGGACTCTCCTCGAACGTCGAGGCGCTTGATCAACCACTTTTACAAATTTATTATATTAGACTCAAGAAAAGTGAAAAGCTAGGCAAGCTAGGAGCAAAGAGCACTCACTAAAATCAAAACCCTGAGAAACAGCAAGCAAACAGCCTCCAAGTATTTCCGCTCCGGGTGATGAGGACCGGACACCAAAATACAGGAGAGCGAAGTATAGGACCTTCCGAAAGCAGTCTGGGATGATTAGGGCCCAGAACAACTAGCGAAGGTATCAGAAACAGTTACGCCGACCTCCTAACAACAGCCTTTGCCGGCTCAAGCACCCAAGCTTCGCAAGGGCACCCCCCAGAAGTACCGCTGGAAGTGATGCGACGTCTGCCTCAGGTACCACGGGTATTCCCCCCCGCAGTCACCTGTGTGGAACCTAGGAACAGCAACTATGGACACCAATCCGTATCAGAAGCTGGGCGGAACGGTCTTGAGGTTAGATTCAGCTAATCGGAGGGGGGTATCCCTCTTCTTAACCTTCACTTCCCCTCGCGCTTGACTCTCGGATGAGAGCTTTCCCAGTCCACTTCACGGAGTTGGATTTCGCTCAATTAGTAAACTTCTATGTCTGTTTGAGCGACCTTGGAGAGTTAACTCTCCTCTCTCCTATTCCAAGGCCCTACAACCTAGCTAGTTGGTGATTGACACTAAATAAAACTTGCTAGTTGATTTTAGATTTAATCGCTTATTTTAAGGGCTGTTGTATTAAGTCACAAGGATATGGAGTTGAAACCAATGATGTTCTGACGCAAAAGAAATTAATAAAAACCCGACTACATGCACATGCAGTTCTTAGTCTTTCGATGAAGAGCAATTTCTATGTAAGTTCTACGAGGCTAAAAATGTATTTTTCTTTTCGAATTACAAACTCACACGCACAAAAATTAAGAAGCTAACTAAATGATTCAATGCACCTAATGCAAATGACCACTAACATGTAAATTCTAAGATGCAGAAAGTCCCTTGAAACAAGGTGAAATTTCCCGGAAGGCTCCTTCAGTTTCAACTAATCTTTTGATATCCAGAAAGCTAATTCTTGCAAACAAGAACTCTTAATATAAGACACCAAAATACTCAAGAAGAAGAAGAAGAAATCAAAAGACAACTTCCCTTCACAATCAAGCAGGAAACTAGAAGCAAGAAAATTCACTAAAGTCCCAAAAGATGAAGCCAAACGAAAATGAAAAAGGCAACAACAAAACAAAAACAAGCAACAATGTTTTTTGAGTTTTTGATATGCAAAAAACAAAAAGCAAAACAAATGTTTTTGGACTTTTCAGTTTTATAAAACAAGAGCTTCAAGAAAACCAAGAACAACTATCTCAATCTAAGCCAAAATGAGACCGAATTTGAAGCATAAACTCCAACTATGCCCCCAAACCTTATAAAACTAATGATAGCAAGATCAATAAGGGCAACGGAAGACTAAAAACTCAATCAAACAGCCAAGAGAAATAGTGCAAATTCGGTGCAATACAAAACTCCAAAGAAACAAGAAAAGATCTTCGAAAAATGCAACAAAACCCTAGCTTATGAAACTCAAGAAAACCAATCGAAAACAAAGCAAAGAACGCAATGCAAAGCACAACACAAAGACAGGAGCGAGTCAATGAGCAAAAGCTCTCTGTTCTGATAAAGCAGAACAGCCAAGAACGCTCAGAAAGCGATCTTGGAACTCAATCCAGGAGTGCTAGCACTAACAAGAACACTTCGCCAAAAAGATCAGTTTTCGGGCAAACGAAAGAGAACCAAGACTTAAAACCACTTCTGTCACACTCCAGTAAGTACAAAGACACTGAAAACACAGGCCTCGACAGCCAGAAAAGACCAAAAACACCAGAAACTTGAAATTTCAAATTCAGCCTAGGTATACGCGACCTTGCAGTTATGCAACAGGCGTGTATACGCGTCTGTGTTGAGGGAAATCCGCGTGTACGCGGTTCCTTCTACACAAACTCGCGGGTATACGCGACTGTGTGCAAGAAAAACTGCGTATACAAAGAAAGATAATGAAAAATAAAAAGTACAAGCCTGGGAAAGGTATAAAAGCTTCAGACTGACTGCAAGAAAGCAAACTGGACTGTAAAAGACAGAAAAAACTGTTGGTATCCTACCAAACAGCTGAAACAACCCAACAGGAGAATCACAAAAATGTGATCCCCAGCGGAGTCGCCAGTTCTGTTTCAGGGATTTAACACCCTAGAGGTTGGTTGGGATTCAACCTCCACAGAGCAGGGGCGTACTATTTAACAGACTCACACGATCATGCACAGTCATGAAAACGAAATAGAGCAGAACGAGAGGTTTACCCGTTGGTCCTACGTTTGAAGTAGATCCACGTGGAGTTCAAACTCCCTGCAACCGTCCTTCCTCTTTCACCTGAAATACAAGAAGAAACCAACACAAAGGACAAGTTGTACAGTATATTTCTACTCTATATGTTAGTGAGATTCATATAAAACATTAAATAAATCATCATAAATGCTTGTATAACAAATATTCTTCACACATTAAAGCATACACTAACACGTTTACTTCGGGAACAACATGATACTTCTGTATTATAAAAATAGTACGTACAAAAGTAAGTGGAGAGATCACCTGATCCTTCCAAGGCCTTCGCAGACTGTCGTCCGGATCCGTCCAGCCCTTGCCTCGCTAAGACTCCTTCCAAATGAGTGCATACGAGATAACATATAAAGGGATGTGTATCTCAAGGAAACAAGGGTTTCTTGAAATGAACTGGGAAAGTGCAGGAGGCACGGGGAATCAGACTTGGATAGGGAACCAACAGAGTATAATAATAATAATTCTCTCTCTCCCCTTAGGCCATACATATGAGGTCTTTTTATAGTCCCTCCAAGTAGTTTCAGCAGTTGGAAACAGTTGGCCACGGGCTGGGGTGGTTGAACTACCTGAGTAACCATCAACCCAGCGCGAAATTAGGGATTTTTTTATATTTTTTAATCATTAAAATGGCATACGCGGAAAAGTCTAGCTGTACTCGCGTATACACGCGGAAAAACACGGGCATAGTCGCGTATGAAGGATTTTCCACTGTTTTTAAGTGAATTTGTCCAAGTCTGTAGGAATGGGTGCCCATAAAGCCATGTAGCAATCATGAATCATGTCAAGGTGAGAAATGATGCTATAACACCCTTCTACTTAATTCTTTGCGGAAATTAAATCGCCAATTGCAAACACATGAAGAAAAATCAATCACACATAACAAGATGTTTTTACAGGGAAATATTAAAGCTAAAAACCCCAACTATCATATATTATGTATATCATGGATCATGAAACAATCTCATACAGAACTCTACTCTAATATTTTTCAGTACAATATACAATTGTCTCACACTTTCATAAAGAAATTGGCTCACACATGCACCAATTTATTGCCTCGTGACAACTTGCCTCCACTACGCAATCTCTGATGGTCAAGAACCTCTGAATGATTTCAATATGGCTAGCCTTGAATGTGCAATCCTCATAAGTAGCTCCAATGTGTGTGTGTATGCATTGAATGCACCATTATAGTCACAACTGATAGTCAACTAGGCCCTTTCACCTATCTCTCAACTGGGCCTCCACTGGATCTGACATGCATGTAGTTAACAATAGTATTTATTTAGTTGCAAGTGAGACCACTGCTTGTGAATTAATTAAATAATTAATTCACTGATCTCTCACTAGTGTATCTTTAGTTACAACCAGTGACAACTAGCACAACTGAGTTTAACTCACTTAACTGAGTTAAACTAAATAACAACTCACATAACTACACATCCAAATCTGTTACAACTTTGTATCACTTAGTTACAACGAAGTCCACTACATGGTCCACCAACCAACCACTTAAACTCTAAATCCACTTAGCTAACTGATTTTCCACTTCAGTTAACTAGTTCCATGTGCTCATTGAAAAAAGATAATTATTTATTGTCTAATTTTTGTTAAGGGCTTAACAAAAATCAACATTCATTCTAATTTTAGACATGCATTCCATGAAACAAATTTTCACATGCATTGCAAACTTATATGCCCATCCATCCATATAATTTTCTCAATCGTCTTTAAATAGATTACTGCTAAAAATAGACTTTGATCCAAATTCTAAAAATAGACATATCATCTAAAAATAGCCTGTGTGGGACACACCTAGTGTAGGTGCTTATTTTTCACTAGGATCAAGGATGATGATTCCGGATGCGAACTTCACTGTTTCTTGTTGCAATCTTTAATAATCCCTCTCAACAAGAAAATAATGTCTTTGCATGTGACATGCAACTTGTAATATTCCAAAAATATAGCCTTCATCTAAATGGAATATTATAGTTGTTTTATCACTAGGTAGGTGAATAAGTGGGTGGGGAGACTCATAAAACCCCTTTACAATGAATAATAACACTCCTAATGTGAAAGGAGGAAGAATAAGCAGCTAGATTAAGCACCTTTGGGTATGAACAGGGACTGGATCATGTTGATTCAGTAAACTTTGACCAAATCAACAACGTTGTCATGGAGGAGTGGCCTTTATGAGAAGACAACACAGTTTTAGTGGAGGACAACTTGCATGAGCTTGGTGGCAAGTATGGATGGGACCCAATGTGAGTGGGATCTCATGCTATATATGGAGTGGATGACAACCATTGTTATTCATGTTTTTAGTTTATCATTTTGATATCGGTATGCTAGAATAGCTTCCTCTTATTGTTTAGCAGGGTTGTTGTGCTGTTTAGCACAAGGGTGTTCCTGATCGGGAATCCCTACCTCATCCTCAGGGAAGGATAGGTTCTTGAGCTTCATTTCCTCATTCTAGCATTCTGGCCAAGCTACCTCCTTCAGCTACAGCGCAGTTCTATTTAGAGCTGGGTTGTGTTGCAGGGTGCAGCAAAGGAGGATCACATAGAGTTGTTTCTGAGCTTATTTTTCGGTGGAGAGGTGGCCTATCCATTGGATTTTCAGCAAGGAGGGCTCCAGGGAATATTTTCTCATATTTTTCATTAGGCCAACCATCTACCATCCCTCACAGTGCAGTCACAATTCTGAACTGTGTTATTTTTGGAGGCAATTTCTAGGAGGGTTCATTGAGCTCACCAGGAGGGTCTATTTCTGAGTAGAGGGATCAGCCTTCTATTTAGAAATACTATTGGTGGATGAAATTATCATTTCAGATCTGTCATAGCCTCATTTCATATCAGATCCATTTTTCAATGTCATATCAACCCCAGGGTTATTTGGCACATTGTACATTTCTTGGTATTTCTAGCAATCTTTATTGGGTTGGCTATAAATCTTGTATTGGAGCCCATATCTTCTTTGCTGGGAATTTATTTTGTTTCTATCAGACATATATAATTTATGTATGTACACAGTAGCAGCTACACTGATATAGACAGTTTTTTCACTACTCTCTGAAATTCTATACAGTTGCAGCAACTGATGTGCTGATTGTTTTGATCATTGGAGGCTTGTTCCTATTGATTGAGTGGCTTGCCCCTCATGATATTTTGTATATTTTTTCTGATATATTAATAAAGTGATGGCTGTACATTGATATCTCTTGTTTCATATTCATATTTGTTGTGTTTTACATTATTATGTTTTATATTGCTGTTATTTTCAGTTTGGAATATTACAGTGGTATCAGAGCATAATCTTGGCTCAGCCTGTGCATTCAAGACATTATGCCATTTGAAGGAGAAGCTTCTTCTCACAGAAAAGAGAAGTTTGAAAAAACAAACAAAGACAAGACTCCATTATTTGGAGAAATGAAGGAAGAGAGGATCTCCCAGCTTCTTTTCCAAACTATGAAAAATATCAAGGAAGATTTCAAGGAGATAAAAGGGGAGAAGTGTAGAATAATTCCAAGAGGGTTTGGAGGTGAAGCAAGCCCTAGTTATTCATATGATGGGTGTGAGCATTCAGCCACATGTGCAGATCCACAGCACGGTCTATTTCCCACATTCACTGCAAGAAGGATGGAGGAAGAAGATGCACTAAGGGAGGAGACCTTGAGTGACTATCTTCAGGAGTATGAGTCTCAATCATGGATATTTAAAGAGAACTTGGAATTCCAAGGGTTTTTACAAATCAAGGAAGACAGAAGATCCAGAAATAGAAGCAAGAGAGGTAGAATCTTTCTAAATTTGATGGATCAGCAAAGTGCACAGCCAAAGCTTGGGTGAAGGAGCTAGATTCCTATTTCCAGCTACACCAAGTTTCAGAAAAGGAGGCCATCAGAGTAGCAATGTTGCACCTTAAAGGTATGGCCCATGATTGGTGGTTTTGTAGTTTTGCTTCATTTAAACATGCAAATGTAATCACTTATGTTGGGTTCACTAAGAAATTAGTGAGAATATTTGATATGAAACATTGTAAAACATCATTTGATGAACCCAAAAACTCAAAACCTTTGCATGAGTTGGAGAGATCTATTCAGCCCACTCCACTCCTTATTTCTGTTGAAGGGGATGAAAAAATGCATGATGCCTTGCCAAAGGAAAGATCCCCACTTCTTGAAGAGCCCTCTTCTATAGATGAAGACATGGAGGTTCCTCATTCAAGAGAAGACCAAGATCAAGGGTCTCTCGTTCATGATGAGGCATTCTCAAATATTGATGAAGAGGATGAGCAAAGAAGAGCTAACATTGTTGTACCATCAGGAGGAAATCCATCACCACATGGAGATGGGAAGGAAGCCATTTCTTCCATTAGAGGAGCCCTTGTGTCTTTGCAAGGAGTTCCAAATGATTCAACATGTGGGAAACAAAACACAATTCCAGAGCAACATGCATCAGTTTTTTTGGATTGTGAGATGGAAGAGGAAGAAAGGAAGGATCAGCATCAAGGGATGATTCACCCTTATATATTTTAAGAGGTTTCTACACAAAATAAGGAGAGTGTATTGTGCAGTGAAGAGAGGGACAAATCAATCCACTCATATGTACGGTCCACTTCAGATTTTGATGTCTCACTACATGGGGGCATTCCATCTAGAAGGCCACCATACCTAGAGTTGGTGGGAGACATTTTTCCATTTGGTTCACCATTATTAGATTCTAGAGGGGTGAAGACCTTGGAGGAGTCTAGTAAAACGTAGAGAGTTTGGGATAGACTCAAATAGGAGGGAGTCATCCTCCCATTTTCAGCATTACCCACTCTCACTACATATACTGCGCTGACATAAGTTGTTGCAGTGATGGAGGATGGAACCTTAAAGGTGCAAGGGATCTACTCCATGGATTTGGAGAAATAGAGGGTACTTCCTTTGAGGAAGGATTCCTCCATACATTGGAGTAGATGGAGGCCATTCATGCTTACATTGGCCGAGATTAGGAGGTCCTTTTTGGATGGTAGCTTCTCATGGGAGGCCAACTTCCAAAAGTCACCACTTCTATTTGAGCATGAGCAGCCACATGATGAGCATGGCAGAAATTTGGAGGATGAATTTGGCATGAGGGATGTCAAAGGAGAAGAAAACATGTGGGGAGCTTCACATTTCAGATCTTCAACGCCGTCTCTGAGGAGGATTGATCCATATTAGAGATCTCAACTCTTGGTCGAGTAATCCAAGGATCTTGGTGCTTGCATGATTCTTAATGACCCTAATGGAGATGATAGATACATGGTGGTTGGAGAGGTCATATATTCTTATGGCAGAGTTTTTTTGACTAAATCTTCTGAGTTCAAGGAGAAGCTGCTACATGCAACACATGAGGACTTCCTTTCTATGCACTTTGATGCATATCATTCTTTGATGGAGGATTTCACTTGGGAGGGCATCCAGAATGATATATTTCAGCATATGGATAGATGCATAGCCTGGATGGTGATAGAGAGGATTTCATAGCCACTTCCCTACTCATTGGGGGTGAGGGAGATTTTTTAGTTGAGCCATTTCAGCTCAAGGACCAAAGTACATGGTAGAGGAGGTACACATTTGCATTATGATTTACACTTATTTACTTTATATGAGCAACATCATGTATTAAGGAGGGTCATTCCTTCTTATACATTATATTATGATGTACTTGAGGCCAAATGTAGCATTGAGATTGGCTATCCTATTGGTGGTTTGTGGGGGAAACCACATGATTCTTGGTGTGCACCATTGACACCAAATTTTACATTCATGATTTCATCTTATGGGATGATTGTGGAAGCAAAAAAGTGGTTGGAAGGGAACTTTTTATTTTATTTTTTAAGGTAGGAAAGGGATGCACTACGCTATTTCCATATGTGGAACTATGGTCCACTTTCCGGTTGTCATATGGCAACTTGTTCTCATTGGTCTTTGCTTCCATATATTGTTGATATTCTTATGTTCATGGGGAGCTTTGTTTGGAGAGTGGGACAAGAGTTGAAGGTGCCCATTGGGAGTATGATTCTCCCTACTTTACATGTTGTATGTTTCAGGAGAAACAATGGGAAAACCATGATTTCCATACTACATCTCTTTTCTTCATGTGGGAGGAGCCATTTGAAGAACTTGAGTTCTTGGAGGAGGCACTTCATGGCTGATTTGTTTGTGGGGTAAATTTGGCCATTCTTGGAGGCCATGAAATTTCAGCCCAATATTAGCAACAACCCCATGCTTACCATAAATGGAGAGAGAAACAACTTGGATGGGAAAATCTAATCTCTCCATGCAGCCCCAACACATTGCATAAACCAGGGTTTGAGGACTTCTTTGATGAGCTACCTAGAATGACTCATTTCTTTTGGATGATAGCATGGGTATGGGAGACTCTCATTGGGGATGAGATTCCCTATTTTTATCATCACTCCTACCTTGAAGAGGCCATTAGACAACGAGGAGGTTTCCACTTACATCTTCCACTTTCTCATGATGTACACCATTTGGTTTTGCATACTTGGGAGGAACCATTGGAGGGCACATTTATTGCAGATTATGTTGAGTTGTGCTGGGAACTATTGATGGGAAGGCCACATGAAGAGGAAGGGAGGAATTTTTCTCCACCTTTACAGTTTCTTGAGTACAAGCAACATTTTGGAGGGGAGGACTATAATATTCCAAAAATATAGCCTTCATCTAAATGGACTATTATAGTTGTTTTATCACTAGGTAGGTGAATAAGTGGGTGGGGAGACTCATAAAACCAATTTAGAATGAATAATAACACTCATAATGTGAAAGGAGGAAGAATAAGCAACTGGATTAAGCATTTTTGGGTGTGAACAAGGACTGGATCATGTTGATTCAGTAAACTTTGACCAAATAAACAACATTGTCATGGAGGAGTGGCCTTTATGATAAGACAACGGAGTTTTAGTGGAGGAAAACTTGCATGAGCTTGGTGGTAAGTATGGATGGGACCCAATGTGAGTGGACTCTCATGATATATATGGAGGGGATGGAAACCATTGTTATTCATGTTTTTAGTTTATCATTTTGATATTGGTATGCTTAGACTAGCTTTCTCTTGCTGTTTAGCAGGGTTGTTGTGCTGTTTAGCACAAGGGTGTTCCTGATCGGGAATCTATTGAAGCCCCGAAAATTGGGTCTACAACAAGGGGGATACCCACCCGGTCTGGACCTTGGTTAGCAGCTCCTTTTCCGTTTGGTGTAGTGGGTCCGACTAGGGATAATGGGACCAGTTTCCAAATTTGTGTGTGTGTGTTGAGAATAGATAATTCCTTTATAAAAAGGTTCCTAAGTGAAATGCTTTTATTCTATTTCTAATCTAATCATATGCAAATTGTATTCTAATTAAAACAGAAGTATCTAATTCTAAACTAAACCCGGGATAAAATCTTGTTTATGCGATCTAAAATGATTTCGAATAACAACTGATAATAAAGATTATTCAACTGCTATAAGAAAAGAATTCAATAAGGATAAGCCACTTCATATAAAAAGTTAGATAAAACAGTTGTGGAAAACATATCGCATAATAAGCTATTCATACATTAAGCATAAAAAAATAGTCACCACCGTACAAAAGTGCCAAATGATAACTGAAGCATTCAAGCATCAATATATAAATAACTGAACATAAATATCACTTTTAACACAGAAGCAGAAAAAGTTAAGAGATAAAAGTACCATTTATAACTGGTTCTACTCATGAGCTAGAAGCAATAATGATTTATATCTTATAAATCCAACATCTACTAAGAGTACAGAAATGCAACATCAGTAGCAGATATTAGACACAGATATCAATAAATCTCGTTCCATTCATTTATCAAAACCTCCTCTGAGGGTGCAGAAGTGCATGTTCTGAGGATAAGTTTTTGACAAATTTCAGGACCCTTCTCTAAATGCGTGAGAAGGGTTTAAATACTACTAACTAAATCTAATTATAGTTTATTACAAAAATTTAGGATTCGGTTTAAATGACCGTCCTTTTTCTAGGCAAAAATAAAGTAAAACTAACACTAAATCTAAAACTAAAATTAACAACTAACTACTTATGAATTTGGTCTTTGAATTTGCAAGCATCCAGCATTGATTTGAGAAGAGGGAGCTGGCCGACTTCAGATTTCAATTGTCCCGAAAGGACAGAGTCAGCAAGTGTTGGCGCAATCTTCTCTGCAGAATTAATGATGCAATTAAGAGTACTGCATTGACTGTGTGGTTTTACTAGACAGGTCCAGTAAGAATCCCAGTTTAATTTTGTCAATCCTTGAATTGATTTTGCCTTCTCTTCCGCTTTCTGTTTCCACTCTGTTTGCAATTGCTGTGCTTGTGGTAGGTATCCCAGAATGGTTTCTGAAATTAAATTAACCTTGTGCAAATTCTCATTTACACAATCAGCAATGTTGCTCGCCGCTGTAGCTGCTTCCTCTGCTGCTTTTTCTGCCTCTCTGATCTGTGCATCCCATTTATTGAAGAGCATTTCTTTATGATTGTCATTGATAATTGGTGCTCCTATTATTTTTCCTTCCTCTGTCTTTTGCCATGCCAAATAATTAGTAACTCTTTCATTAGTTAAATCATAATCATGTCGTAATTCTACGACATGATTAGTGATTTTATCACTTTCTTGACAAAAAGAGTTCCACTGTGAAATCTTTTGGCATAGTATATCTTGTTGTTGCAGCAGTTGATTATTCAAAGAAATAGACTCTGAGATAAATTCTGTAAGCTTGGGGTCGTCTTTATGCATTTCTTACATAATCTGTATTTGTTTTTCTTTTTCGGCCAAGCTTTTCTGATACCCGATCTTCATTTGCTGAAACTCTTGCTGTAACTTTTCAAATTTCACCTGTGCTTCACTGTTGGCATGTGCTTGTTGCAATTGTTGTTGCAGAACTTGTATCTGATCCTCTTTTTCATTTAATAACAGCCTTACCTCAGATGCTTTGTCAATAGTCGCGGAGGCATAATCTCCTGTTATCTGAGATAATTTAGTAAGATTTTCAGTGGGATCTGTAGTAGGATCTTTCCATAAAACATCCAATTGTTCTGCATCAGTAGAGAGTGCACTTTCTAATTTTCTCTTCTTTCTTTGCTTCCTTACTACTTCTTTATGTTGCGGGCTGTAGAATATATCCAGAGGAGGAATTTCCTCTATTTTAAGTACAAGCTCGGCAGAGGGAGTAATGGGTATATGTTCTTTTTCTGTGACATTGCCACTTATTTCTGTAATCAAACCTTTTGCTGTCTGTACAGGAGTTTGTATGTTCTGTCCTTCAACATTAATCAAATCATTAAATGATTCCCATTCTTTATCTAACTCAGTGCTGATGGATGGTTGCTGTACATTAATAGGTGGAAGATTCAACTGTGGAGTAATTGAAGTTTATTGTTGTGACAGCTCTTTTGATTGAGCTGTATTCTTGACTGAGCCTTCATTTTTGTCCTGATCAGACTTTGACTTAGACCTTTCTGAATCTGAGCTACCACTGAGACTGACACTAGGAGTTAGTTCCCTTGCGGGTTCCAAGCGCAAATTATCCAAAGGAATAGTGGTCAATCTTCTTTCTCTGTATACTTTAAACTCTTGAAATTCTTCTGGGGAGAACCGTGTTTGAGCTAAATTCAAAATGTCTTTAAATGAACATTTTTCTTGAAACATATCATCAAAAAGATCTTCTTCTCCAGAAAACACTCTTACTTTGACAACAGTGGTGAAATCCTTGACAATACCATATGGATCAAATAGCCTTCTCGAAAACTTAAACAATTTTAAACATGTAACATTGCTTACTTCCTTAAATGCGTGACCAACATCAAATAATGAAAATGCTCCGCAGGACACAGGAAATTGTGGCCAGATGGCTTTCTTTTTATCCTTTAATTCTTTTGTCAAACCTCCGTCTCCACAGGTTTGATATGCAATTTCCCGAGCTATGAGTTTATCCGGAACATACTTGGGCAAAACATGAGGAGAAGCAAAGCTCCCAAAAACCCTCACATAAGTAAACAATTCTTCTCCAAACCATCTTGCGACAGGGAGAATGTCTACTTCTGCTTCAGGAGACAACCTTGGAGCATCCTTATTATACAACACTCTATACAGAGGCAACATTATGCCATGGCAAATCTTGTAAAAATGAGGAATGAATTTTGACTCCCACAATTCTTTGTGATAAACATGGATGGGCAGGGGATCCTGAATTGTCCATTGCCAACCCATTAAAGGGAACTTATAAACAAAGCAAATTGAATCCATAACATAGGCAGATAGATAAAAAGGAGGATAAATCCTCTGAGAGACAGTCCGTTTAGACCGGTAATTGAAAATAGCAGTGGCTAAATTATCAGACAATATTTTAGCCCAGTCCACAATGGTAGCGTTAACAACAGCATTCAATAGGGGAAGCCATTCAGGCAAAAACTTATTAATGTCAGGCTTTCCAAAAAGCCTACATAACATAGCAGCAGCAAAACAATATGGAGAAGTGAGTGAACTGGTACTATACATACCGTGTTTATCTTTCTTCAGTGGTTCATCTCTTATGGACCATTATTTAGTGCATTCTGCCAAATTGGCATTTTCCTTGGAAAATTTCTCCATAAATTGTTTGTTGTAAGTTGCCTGAGGCTCCGGAAAATGATACATAAGCCTCAAATCTTCTGGAGTGAATGACCTGATGAGCTCTTGACCTAGAGTTTTGAACTGTCTGTCTGTAATATCAGTGCTATCCAGCACCCATTTTACCATATCTGTATATGGAAGAATTCTAGGTCTTTCTACTATCCGGTGCAAAAATGAACAAGCCAGCTCTGTAAGAGATGCTTCAGAGGAATTAATTGAATCCGCAGTAGCCGCAACGTCCATTACTCTTCGGTTTTCTTCTTCAAGAAAATTAAACATACCCTCCCAGGTGGTGATACCAGCATCCTTGTTGCAAGCAGTGTCTGCGTATAAGGAAGCCATCTCTTTATTTTCAAAACTTGGAGCTTTCTCTTTCTTTCCAGAACTCGGAGCTTTCTCTTTCTTTCCCATAATGCTCTGAAAATTGCTTTGTATAGTCTCCTGTTCTTTGCACCTGCAGTTTTACGAATTAAGTGAGAATAATGACATGAGAAAGGTGACGGGAGAGTTTTAAATGCTGAAGGCGTATGAAATATATTAATCAATCGTGAAATAACCCTTCGATCAAAACAAAATCCTTTTTCATTAATAATTGACAATCCATTCATTAACTTGACATTAAGGCGCATAACGGGTCTCGATTTGCGGAAAGATTTACTTCGTATAACGAGCTTTCAAGAATCTGCGATAATGCAATCTGCGATTTGCTTTGCAATATCGCAAAATCGCAATATCGCAAATCGCAACTTTCGTAACTTGAAATCATTGCAAATCGCAATTTTCAAATCATCTCAAATTGCAACTTTCAAATCATCGCAAATCACAACCAGTAACATCGCGACATTGCAATATCGCGAAATCGTAATATTGCAAAATATAACATATGAAAAATATCTGTTAATGTATTTTCTGCGATATGCGATTTGCGATGAATATTTTTCTACATAATTTTTTGGATCGTGCGCGATGGATGTGAAATTCAAGAAAGCTTTTATTCTAATCTATCATAAACTTATGTTTATTTAAAGCTTTTCCAAATAAATTTCTTTAAGTCAATGATAGTGAGTTTTATTGAAAATGAAAACAAACACCAATAAATTTTTTTGGATTTTTTTTAAACTAAGGGTCCCCACTTGTTTAGTATTATTACTAATACTAAATAAGAAGGGGGGTTGTTGCTGGCCACAACAGAATCCATAACTCATACTTAGGGAAGGAGAGGTTCTTGAGCTACATTTCCTCATTCTTTCATTCTGGCCAAGCTACCTCCTTTGGCTACAACGCAGTTTCTGTTTAGACCTGGGTTGTGTTGCAGGGTGTAGCAAAGGAGGATCACATAGAGCTATTTCTGAGCTTGTTTTTCAGTGGAGAGGTAGCCTGTCCATTGGAGGATAAGAAAGGAGGGCTCCTGGGAATATTTTCTCATCTTTGGCATCATGCCAACCATCTACCATACCTCACAGTGCAGTCAGAATTCTGAACTGCATTATTTTTGGAGGCAATTGCTGGGAGGGTTCATTGAGCTCATCATGAGGGTCTATTTATGAGTAGAGGGATCAACCTTCTATTTAGAAATACTATTGGAGGAGGACATCATCATTTCAGATCTGTCATAGCCTCATTTCATATCAGATATAGTTTTCAGTGTCATCTCAACCCCGGGGTTATTTGGCACATTGTACATTTCTTGGTATTTCTAGCAATCTTTATCGAGTTGGCTATAAATCTTGTATTGGAGCCCATATCTTCTTTGTTGGGAATTTGTTTTGTTTCTATTAGCCATATATCATTTATGTATGTATATAGCAGCAACTACACTGATATAGAAAATGTTGTCACTGCTCTCTGGCATTCTATATAGTTGTAGAAACTCATGTGCTGATTGTTTTGATCATTGGAGGCTTGTTCCTATTGCTTGAGTGGCTTGTCCCTCATGATATTTTGTATATTTCTGCTGATATCTTAATAAAATGATGGATGTACATTGATCTCTCTTATGTCATATTCATATTTTTTGTGTTTTACATTATTATGTTTTATATTGCTACTATTTCCAATTTGGAATATTACACAACTCCATGCATTCACCCTGCAACCTTTGCATGCAACACTTCCGAAACTGAATAGCCTCCAAAAAACTGAATCAGTATAATGCATCTGTCATAAAAGTATTTTGACTTTTTCTTAGCTATTGCACATGTCTTCAGGAACCACTACATTGTTGAACTCTGCACCCATGCACTCTGCACTTGCTGCCAACTCTGATCCACGCTCCAATATCTGACACTGTCACTTTGATCTGACTACATCAATCCAACTGATCCTGCTATTGCTGCTCTTTGGGCTCCTCATAGCTAGGTTAAATTCATGAGATCCACACAATCTCAATGAATTCTACCCAGAAATCTCTTCTTGGGATTACTCATTCATCTCGCTCCACCTCTCACTTGGTGGCAAAGCTGCATGCACTCCCTCTGCCCATCTGGATCGAAATTTCTCTACATGAGTGGTTGCTCCCACTCCATGATCCTCATCTTATGACTACTCCACATACCAAGGTTCACTCTTACCTGCATGCAAATCCCGCTCCCTCTTAAGCATCAATTGCATGTCTTTCTCACACTTCCCAATAGTAGGAAGCTCAGTATAAATCCCATCTACTTCAAGTCTATATAGATTATTCACTCGAATCCGAACCTTCTTGGCT
The DNA here is from genome assembly GCA_034641835.2 of Pinus albicaulis. Lineage (NCBI taxonomy): Eukaryota > Viridiplantae > Streptophyta > Pinopsida > Pinales > Pinaceae > Pinus > Pinus albicaulis. The sequence goes on along the minus strand of CM076576.1, from coordinate 305,706,327 downwards.
TGCCCTGTTTCTTTGTGTTGCAAGAAAAATTTTCCTTCACTAAAGACAACATCATAGGCTCTATCCTCTAACATTGCGACTGAGATTAAATTTTTCTTCAAACCAAGAACATGCATAACATCTTTTAAATGAAAGAGTTTACCTGACACCCTCTGAAAGGTAATGGTACCAATGTTGATCACACTGTATCATCCATCGTCTCCCAAATCAATATGCATCTGGAGATCTTTCTCCTCCAAGTCACTGAAAATTTTCTTATCTCCCATCATGTGAAAGGAAGCATCACTATCAAAGTACCACCCCGATCCCAATGCACTAGACACCATGCATGTGATCAATGAGAAGTCAAGCTCAAATTGCGAGGCAAGAGCCTCACCAGCTGTAGCTCCAAAAACCATCTTGTTCTTCTTCTTATGTGGAAAATTTGTGGCAATATGTCCATACTCGTGACAGTGAAAACACTTCACTTTGGATATGTTGTGCTCCTTGCCATCTTCACCGGCCTCAAATTTAGAATGGAATTTCTTCCCCTTTCCCTTCTTCACCTTGAAAGCTAAAGCACATTCCTCTTCATCATGTTTCTTTGATGAAGAGCCATCTCTGTTGTTCCGCCTGAACTCCTCCTGCACTAGATCTGACCACAGTTGTTCCCAATCAGGTAGTTTTTCCCATCCGTTGACAGAGTCTTCATAACTGTGCCAACTCTTATGAAGTCCCAAGAGAGCCAAGCTCACCAAATAATCATCAAAAACACTTAATCCTACACTCCCAAGCTCATCCCTACATTGGAAAAACTTTGTTAAGTATACTGGAATAATGTCATTCTTCTCCATATTGATTTTTCTGAGTTTATCCTTTAGCACCAATTTCCTATGGTCGCTGCTGCTTTGGAAAAAATATTTCAAAGCCTTCCACATATCATATGGAGTGGCTTTCCCATGAAGGCTTGAGACAATATGGTCTCTCACAACTTCCAACAGAAACCTCCTCGCCCTTGCTACTTTCTTTTTCCATGCATCAAGTAATGCAACATCCGTCGAAGTGGGCTTAGGAACATCACTGTTGATAAATTCCTTCAAGCCATTATCTTCAAGCACTGCCTCCATCCTATCCTTCCATGCAATTTATTTTGATCTACCCTCAAGTGCATACTCCAACTGCAAACCATTGAAAGCCATTTCGATGTTTACTCAACTATCGCACCAAGAAATTCTTGCAGCAAATTCGAATTGTTCCACCAACAAAACTCAGCACTGCTTCAATATTGCAATATTTTCTGCTCCGATACCATGTATAAATTTTAAAAATACTGTGATGTATTACCATACTCTCCTGATCTAACAATTAAATCCACTATTAAATACAAAATCCTTCTACTTAATTCTTTGCGGAAATTAAATTGCCAATTGCAAACACATGAAGAAAAATCAATCGCACATAATAAGATGTTTTTACTGGGAAATATTAAAGCTAAAAAATCCAACTATCATATATTATGTATATCATGGATCATGAAAAAATCTCATTCAAAACTCTACTCCAAGAGCTTTCAGTACAATATACACTTGTCTCACACTTTCATATAAAAATTGGCTCGCACATGCACCAATTTACTGCCTCCTGAGAACCTGCCTCCACTTCACAATCCCTGATGGTCAAGAACCTTTGAATGATTTCAATATGGCCAACATTGTTTGCAAAATCCTCATAAGCATCTCCAATGTGTGTGTGGATGCATTGAATGCACCACTATAGTCACGACTGATAGTCAACCAGGCCCTTTCACCTATCTCTCAACTGGGTCTCCACTGGATCTGACATACATGTAGTTAACGGTAGTATTTCTTCAATTGCAAGTGATACCACTTCTTGTGAATTAATTAAATAATTAATTCACTGATCTCTCACTAGTGTATCTTTAGTTACAACTAGTTACAACTAGCACACCTGAGTTTAACTCACTTAACTGAGTTAAAATAAATAACAACTCACATAACTACACATCCAACTCCGTTACAACTTTGTATCACTCAGTTACAACGAAGTCCACTGCATGGTCCACCAAACAACCACTTAAACTCGAAATCCACTTAGCTAACTGATTTTCCACTTCAGTTAACTAGTTCCAAGTACTTATTGAAAATAGATAATTATTTATTGTCTAATTTTTGTTAAGGGCTTAACAAAAATTGACATGCATTCTAATTTTAGAGATGCATTCCACAAAACAACTTCTCATATGCATTCCAAACTTAGACGCCCATCCATCCATATAATTTGCTCAACCGCCTATAAATATATTACTGCTAAAAATAGACTTTGATCCAAATTCTAAAAATAGACATATCACCTAAAAATAGCTTGTGTAGGCCCCACATGGTGTAGGTGCTTATTTTTCACTAGGATCAAGGATGATGTTTCTGGATGCTAACTTTGATGTTTCTTGTTGCAATCTTTAACACCTTAGACTACAACATTCTATTGGTTTATAGCTACATTTATGCGATGTTTGCTATCCCATATGTGGTTCACCATAAGATGTGCTTTCCTCACAACGGAAAGATCATCACCATAGACCAGTTGACATATTACGAACCGAAGTATCAGACCTCTCCTGCGTCCATTATTTCTTCAGTGGCCATTAAATAAGCAGTTGAACCTCTAACTAGTGTCTCACTCAGAGTCTATAAATATTCCTCTTTTCTCGGTTCATTCCCTCAGCTGCCCCCTCTCATCTCTAAACCTAGCTCGTCGAATGTTTGCATGATGCAATCATCTTAGTCCGACCTCAAACAGACTAGTTTGAATAGCCAACAACCTCGCCCTCCACAACCTTCTCCTAGTACTTCAACTTATCCTTCAGGACCTCCTCCTCAAGGCCCCTCATCTGTAGTTGGTGGCCATGATCCTATCTATCCTCCTGGAATGGTTCCCCCCAGCCTTAACCATCTTGGAGTTGTCCCGCCTAGCCATTACCCCTCCGGTTAGATACTATTTCTTGCTCCCCCTCCTGGAGTATTTGTGGTCCCTGTTATGGATACATTATCTCTTCCCAACATGACCTTGGGGATCCCAGTCTGGTACATTGATCCCCTAGACAATACCCTGCCTGATCAGCCAAACCTTACACTGCTTTGACCCTTATCCAAATTGTCACCATGACCCCTCCCTTTGCTTATGTGCCTTAGCCACCTCAACATGAGCCTACTCCTGTTACGAAAGCTTCGGGTGAGGAGGGGAAAAGCCTACAAAAAGGCACCTAAGGACAAGGCTTCCCAAACAACCCTTGTTCCTTCTCAGCCTCCAAAGCGTACCCCTTCATGTGATTTTTGTGGTGTTGTCGGTCATGCCACCCATACCTGTCCTGAAATGCCTCGTCTCAAGCCCATGGTCAACGAAGCATTTCTTGAGTCTGATATCCCAAAGGTCCATGTTACTTTACCCGATTCAACCCTTAAACTCAAGCCTTTTCACACAAATAATCCTTGTGCTTTGTGTGATTTCCATGGCCACTATACTCACCTCTGTCCCCATCTCGAAGACTATTGCACCTCTTTGGAAGCGGTATGCCAATTCGAGGCCAAGCACAATGAGTCCACCTCTCCCTTATTTGCGAGTTTTTCTTTGGAAGAACCAGAGGAAACATCTACTCCCATTCACACCTCCCCTCATGATGTCAAGATGATGGAGCCTTCGGCCATTGTCTTCTACCTGTCATCATCTAAGAGATCCACAGTGGAAGACCCCTCTAGGGCTTTCCCTTCTGTTTCCTCTGACCTCCCTTCAGCGATCACCCTGGGCTCAACATCAGTGGATCCTTCATCTATGTTTTCTTTGGTCACCCTCTATGATGATGCGCATGTGAACCTCATTTCTCATGATGATGAGTCAGGTAGATTCACTGCGTCAGGTGGTATTTCTTCCACCATTCACCCCATCTTCTATTATGATGAAGACATTATGGAAACAATCACCACCCTTGAATTTATCTATCCCCCATTACATTGAACCCATGCATTCGAACCACATACACCTTGTATCCTTTACATTTATACCCAATGTTTGGGTAAGGGGGTTGTTGTGTGGATAAATCCCTCTTACAAACAATAGCGATCTCCTTAGTATCCTACGGATAGCTAGAAACACACATCCATTTGTAAATCATTTTTTCAAGATCATTTTCAATTCAAAATTATTATAAACAAAGAGAGAGAACATGCCTCTACCTCGAAAATCGATGTTCGTTGCAGCCTTTTATCCAGTCACTCCGAAGAGGCTTCTTTAGTATGTAGAACCTGCGATCAAAGATAGAAAAAAGAATTAAAAGAACTTGTAACATATAATAATTGAGAACAGCTAATATAACTTAGTGATCAAGGAATCCAAGTATTGAATTATTCAAATAGACACAAGAAAAACTCAATGAGAAAAGGAGATCCATATGTATTATATTGTATGAAAAGAGTACCTTTACAACCTGTTGCCTTCATGTTGTACAAGTTCCTCCTGGGGTCCTGAACAATCCTTCCTCCTTCAGATTGACAAGCTTTATTCTCTCTGAACTAGCATGAAGTTATGGACATGAGTGTGTGATCATTATCATATCAATAATGACTAGTGTAGAGAGTATACTCTCTTGAGAATCTCTTCAGCAACTAATATGTATGTCTACCCTTGAGATTAAAACATGAGCTCAATTTATAGGGAAATGGAGGTAGTTTCAGTTTCATGAAGAGGGGGATGGATTCCTCTCATGAAGGGATTTGAGCTCCATATACCAAGGGATAAATTCCATTGGTGAAGGGATAGAGCTCCATGAGTGGAGGGATAAAGCTCGAACTAATCACGCCTCTATAAGCTTCCAGTTGGGATAATATTCATCCACCTGGGCTTCTAGAACTTAATTTTTCCTTTATTTGATTGTTTATGGGGGTCCACAGGTTTTATAAGAAGAACGTGCGGGATGTGCCGCAGGATATAGAGAAAATATCTGTGGATCCATAGGAAAGAGCTAGGAAAAGTGCGGAGTTAGACTTTTTAGGGTTTTAATGAGCTTTTTGCCAATTCCAAGACTATGTTTAGGAAAATTAGGGTTTTTGACCTCTAAGGGAGCACAATATAGGTAGTGACAAACCTATATAGATAGTATAATGTCATGGTGACAAAATAATATGTAATAGATTTCCCCCTAAAGTGCAAAGTATGAGGTAGTTCTAAAGAGTGAAGTGCTTTATCATTCCGAGGATTAGATTGCAAACGCACCAATTGAAAACCTATAAAAACATTCAATGCAAACATATTTATGTATATCATCATTGAGGTAGGCATTCCCATACTTAGATCAAAACTAACTAAATGTTCTGGTACATAAATGATTTTAAAATTACATCAATAGTAGACACAGTATGGACGTAGCCATCTGTCATAAGTAGTATACTGTATCATGAATAATAAAACTCCTCACAACCTGGATGGTGGAAACTAGAACCAGGGTCTTGATTTCCGCTTCTCGAACTAGTACGATTCTATCCTTGTGATTGATTGTGTTGTTGGGAAAAATACTGAGAGGGGGGGGTGAATCAGTATTTTCTACATATTCAAAACTTTTTACTTTTTCACTCTCTAAAACCCATACGCATTTCCTTCTTCAAGAAACCCATATACACGTGGATATCCTTCATAAAACTCGCGTATACACAGAGATCTAATTATGCCATTAGTTCTTCACTTATATCATTCCATCACTCATTCATTAGATGTTCTATAAACAGTAAACATGTGCAGTAAGAACAGAATAAACCATCACACAGCATCACACATGAACACCAGGATTTTTAGGTGGAAACCCAAGTCGGGAGAAAACCACCGCTGCAGTTGCTCAGCCTTCAATATTTTATTATAGAGAAAACATCTTACAACATATGTGCTGGCGCAGACTTGACCAGCACGCAGGCACCCACCTGCGCTCGTTTACCAGCCTCTCCCGGAAGGGAGCTACAACCCCCTGACTCGTTTACCAGCCTCTCCTGGAAGGGAGCTACGACCCCCTGCTCTCGTTTACCAGCCTCACCTGGAAGGGAGCTACAACCCCCTGACTGAAGGCTACAACCCTCAGCACCACCATGGACCACGTTTCATCAATTTTCACACTGGATCCAAAGCTTCCTTTAGGACATAACTTGCAGGCCACGTTTCATCATATTTTCAGACTGGACTCACTCCATACTTTTAAGCGCAGTCAACCATGAAACAGATACATATAACTCACTGTCAGATATCAGTAAACCAGCAGAACAGATCAGACATTTATTACCACAGACTTCAACAAACCCTAGTTTGCATACGCGCTTTCCTTTCACTAATGTCGCGTATATACGCGCTTCCGTTCATGATAAACTACAACAGATACTTTCCGTATATTGTGAAACATTTGTCGCATGACATGCTTTTTCTTAAATGGGTTTTCACAGATATACGCGTCCTTCATAAGAACTAGCGTATAGATCTTCAACCGCATTATAGAGCAAAGATACTTCTTTCGCATCGATATTTAGTTCGATGCATTCTTTTACTTCAGATGATGTTTCTCATCTCGTATCTAACTCCTTTTTCCATATACAGATCTAAGCAGTATACAAATACATTCCATCTAGATATTCCGCTTCATCATTTCTTCAGGTGCATCATACATTCAGATTTATCTTCAAGTGTAACCCTTTCCATTCAGATCTACTTCAGATAGAAGTATTCATTCAAGCTCAGACATCTTGCACCCACACTCATGATTTGCACAATGAATTTCTTCTCCTTATATAGGTTTACCCTTTTTCAATACCATGAGCCAAAACCACATTACTTCCGATGGTATTCCTGGATGGGGTCATTTAGACAAATCATAACCCAATACAATGGGTCAATACCATGGTGGTTACCCCTGGTTTTGCACTTTATGAGCGCTTTTGCCCATACGTGACTTGGCACGTTGTTTCCCGTGTGCATACGCGACTTTTCCTAGACAGATCCGCGTATGCCTTGAGACATACTCTTTTCACCATAGATTTAGCATATGCTGAATTCCTTTCTTCATTGCCTTCTGTACTCACTGTAGATACATCAGATTTAGTTCATCAAGACATATTCTATCAAGCACAACTTCATCAAGTAAGTTGTCATCATCTTTATCAAGTGGGTTGCCATTCAAGGACAACACTCAGCATCATATTGCTAACAAACATCATTGCATATCAGATTTACATCATTTACCAAGTCCATCAGGTCAAGACTAACTTCATCAGGTGGTTTGCCATCAAGGACAACACCTGCCAACATTCTCATGTCTTTATCTTCATTCAGTGGGTTGCCATCAAGGACAACACTCTGCATCATATTGCCAACAATCTCCCCCTTTGGACTTAATGGCAACCACGATGGTGTTTGATCATCACAACAGAAAGGTATATTAAGAATACAATGACACCATGTCACTCTCCCCATTTTGACAGCATTCTTTCTCTTCATTCAAACACCATGTCACTCTCCCCCTTTGACATCAAGGGCAAAGGGCCGATCAAAACCAACACACTCTCCCCCTGTTCTGCAGATATGATATACTGAAGTGACCAAGCTCCCCCTGAGTTCATGCTGAATCTTCAAAACATATTTTCAATGAAATACATGACTCTATGACTTTCCTATCACCAATGACTCATACTTACATCAAATATCCATCCAAGTGAATTTACATATGAGACTCAAGTACCCAACCAAGTGGGTTTACACATTTCAACTCAGCTACCCAACCAAGTGGGTTTACAAATTTCAACTCAGCTACCCAACCAAGTGGGTTTACAAAATTTGACTCACCTACCCAACCAAGTGGGTTTACAAATTTGACAAGTCCTTTACATGACTGAATATTACAATTTTACATCATGGGTCTCATCAAGACCTTTTCACCAAACTACAAATATAACTTTAAGACCAACACCAGAAAGTTCTCAAGAAAGAGAACATATTTCAGAAACATCATAATGCCAACAATGCATTATACTCAGCAAAGCTGATTCTCCCCCTGATACTGTGCATCCAAGAATCCTTTTCATATGACTAAGGCTCCCCCTTAGTTTGTGCATCCTGAACACTTTCACCAACAAGTTATCAAGGCATCTTTATCAAAAAAATTAGAAATAGAATTATGAGAACTGGAACACCACCAGAGATACCAAACAGTATCAGAGATACCAAACATCACTGCAGCTGTGCTGAAGAGAGCTATCTCCAAACAGAAAAATGTCAGCAATCAGACACACGTGGTTTTCTGTGCATGAACTCGCGTATATACGCGACTGTGTTTCAGGAAATACGCGTATCCAATGCCATATTCTAAATTTATGCAGATTTGTTCTTTTTACTGGAAGAGAACACTCCCAGCTTCTGTTCTTAGATACTCGAACGCTTCCCTGGACTATAGATAGATAGAGCAGTGTAGTTGTGTCTTCAAGCATCATCCAATGGTTGTAGCATAAGCACATTAGTAACCAAGCCTTCAGATTCTTTGCAGCATCAATACAATCTTTCCAAGAGAAATTATCATACCGGAACAACATCTTCAAATATGTGTCAATCATCCATGTGGTCCAATATCACCATGATCTTTAAGATTAACATGAAGTAACATATGTAGGGAAAAGATCTCAACCATAGTCACAAACTCTGCATGATTTATTTCTGAATCAAACGACTTCCAACTCATCCATGTGTGAGCACAAAAGATACTTTTCAGTAAACAGGGATCAAAGTCTCATCATAATAAACCATATAGCAAATCATCATCATTTTGAGCATGAGTATCACAATAGCCAAAGAATAAGCAGTCATAGTGCCAACAATGCAATCATTAGTATTCAACCTGCTGCTCCCCCTGAACCAGTGCTCCTCCTTAACTTGTGTAACCTGAATACCTTTATCAACAAGTCATCAGCAACAATCTCTGCATGATCTGTCCTTATCTCTGAATTATAAGACTTTCATCTCAGCAACGAATACTCTTCAGGACTCATCCATAATATTCAACTTAAGTAACCAAGTATCATATCATCATTATTTAAAACTGAGAAATTAAGCTGCTACAGAGTCAATAAAACAGTTATTAACAGTCAGACTGATGCTCCCCCTGAAATTCTGCTCCAGATCTTCAGCTATCATCCCAATTATCTTATCATAAAAGCATACGCAACTGTTTCTGCTGGAACTCACGTGTATACGCAACTTGTGTTCATCTAACCCGCGTATGGAAAGTGAAGCATAGAAATTTTTCACATTCCTTCATCTCCCCCTGAACATGTACTTCCTGTACCTGTCTTCTTCATGTCAGATGCTCTGTCAGAAATACATATAACCAGAATAATCAAATCAACCATGAGAGACATCATACAGTGCTCCCCCTGTGACGATACATTATTAAATCTCATAATGTATCCCACATCATTCCTGCAGTCAATCAGAGAAGTAAGCTTCAGAAGCGGATGACTGCAGTAGGGTCAATATTCCCTACGTTTCTGATCGGTCCTCCATCTTTTTCTAGATTTGTTTGATCTTTCTATTTGTGTGCTGGAAGTTATCCAATTTCTCATATCTATTCAACCTGCATTCCTTTTCTACATGTCCATACTTGTTACAAGAATAACATCTCATATGTCCAGAAAAATAAGCATAAGAATCATAATGAGTATTTCTAATCTTCCTCCTTTTACAATCGGCTGCTTTATGTCCATACTTGTTACATGAAAAACAATATCCCTTGAAGAAACCAGAGTGCCTTTCTATATAGGAACTGTTTGTTTGAGGCTGAAATGATCTGCTCCTGCAATTTGCTGCAACATGCCCATAATTATGACATTTAAAGCATTCAACATTATTGACTGATTTCCTTTGAGATTTCATCATTGTTGGTTGACCTTTTGTCTCTTTCAACACTTCAGGTTTTGTATTGACATCCTCCGAATTTTTTGCACTTCCTTGTGAGCTAGATTCTCCTTTAACAGTTTCATGGAAACCAAGACCAAGTTTGATAGCAGGAGACCTTTGATTACTCAGAATATTGTCCAAAATATTAGTACTATCTTGAAACCTCAAAAGCTTAACCTTTTCTTCTAATTTACCTTTGAGAATGTTTACCTCAACCTCCAGGGCTTGACATTGCTTTGTCATGCTTTCTTCTTTCCTTTTTCCATCTTCTACTTGATTCTTCAGATTTAGAATCTCTTCTTTCAACCAATTTTCGTTTTCTTCACATGTTTGTTGCAGCTCTTCATTCTTCCTTTTTGATTTTTCCAGATCTTCTTTGAGAGAGATGATTTCTGCTTCAAGCCCTTCCTTTTCAAATGATTGTAGAGGTTCCTCATTCTTCTTACTTGATGCTTCAAGATCTGCTTGTAGAGAGATGATTCCAGCTTCAAGACCTTCATTCTTCTGGCTTGTTTTTTTGAGATCTGCATTTAGATTGTTGATTTCTACTTCTAGACTTTTAATTCAATTGGATGCATAAGTATGAAACCTTTGATACTTTTCCACCTGTCCTTTTAACATTTCTATTTGATCTTCCATTTGAGAGATCCTCTCTTTGTAGATAGATTCTTGCTTATTAGATGAACTTTTTAGTTCTTCAATTTTAATCTTGAGAGCTTCTTCCATAACTTTACTTTCACTATCTACACCATTGCTTGCACAAAGAGGATTACAAGGACCCCAATCACTACCTGATTCATCTTCTTCAATTTCCGCTATACATGTTTTCTGAGATATCTTCTTGCTTCGAGTAGCCTTCTTATTTTGCTTCTTTGCCATGAGCACTTTCAGATCATGGTCAGAATCTTCTTCATCTTCACTGGACACTTCATCATCATCTTCATTTGCATAAAAAACTCTTCCTCTTTTCAAATTGTTTCCCTTTACCATGTTTTTCTTTATAAGGACATTTAGCAGCATAGTGACCAACTTTTCCACACTCAAAACATTTGAAGGGAAGCTTACCTTTGAATCTTCCAGTACCTAGTTGGAGTTTTCTCACGAAATTCGCTTCTTCTTCTTCGGATATATAGCTGGATTCCTTGACAACTTCCTTTTCTTTTCCTTTTGCAGACGCCTTAAAAAAAACTTCTTTGATTTGAGAAGGACCTCCTTGTCTCATTTCAAAAGCAGTCAGAATACCATGTAATTGAACAATAGTAAGAGTTTGCAGATCTTGCCTTTCTTCAATAGCTGAAACTTTAGAGTCAAATTTTGAAGTCAAGGATCTTAAGACTTTTTCAACCATAGTAGTATCGGTTATGGTTTCACCCAAATTTCTCATCGGATTTACAATATCATCTAGACGAAGAAAGAAACTAGCAACACTTTCATCACTATGCATCTTCAAATTTTCATATTCGATTCTAAGAGTTTGGAGTTTTGCACTTTTTACCTTTGTATCTCCTTCATAGCTCAGAATGATTTTGTCCCATATTTCTTTTGTTGAATGTAGCTGCATCACTTTAGCAAATTTTGATTCAGACATGCTTCCTAATAAGACATTCACTGCTTTGGCATTGATTTCATACTTCTTTCTTTCAGCAGCATCAGTAGGAATACTTGCCGGGTATTGATAACCTTCTTCCACGATTGCCCATACATCTGCACCAAGACTTTGCAGATATGCTTTTGTTCGTACCTTCCATAATATCAGATTACTTCCATTGAATAGAGGTGGCTTTATAGACATCACTCCTTCTTGACTTCCCATTGCGACGGATCTCCTTTAAGCGATCAAGCTTCTGCACAAGGACCTGCTCTAATACCAATTGTTGGGAAAAATACTGAGAGGGGGGGGGTGGAGTATTTTCATATTCCAAAACTTCCACTTTTTCTCTCTATTGTCCCTTTCTGTGATAAAATCGTATACACACGAATATCCTTCATAAAACTCGCGTATACACAGAGATCTAATTATGCCATTAGTTCTTCACTTATATCATTCCATCATTCATTCATTAGATGTTCTATAAACAGTAAACATGTGCAGTAAGAACAGAATAAACCATCACACAAAGCATCACACATGAAGACCAGGATTTTTAGGTGGAAACCCAAGTCGGGAGAAAACCACCGCTGCAGTTGCTCAGCCTTCAATATTTTATTATAGAGAAAACATCTTACAACATATGTGCTGGTGCAGACTCCTACCAACTGCATAAAAAGCACCCTACAAGAGAAGTTACAGGCCTCTCTACGGAAGGAGACTCCAACCCCACCGACTCGTTTACACCGGCCTCTCTGAAGAGTGCTACAACCCCCTGCTCTCGTTTACCGACCTCACTGGAAGGGAGCTACAACCCCCTGACTGAAGGATACAACCCTTAGCACCTCTATGGACCATGTTTCATCAATTTTCACACTGGATCCAAAGCTTCCTTTAGGACATAACTTGCAGGTCACGTTTCATCATATTTTCAGACTGGATACTCCCATGCCCATACTAGCGATGTAGGCCTTACAAACAGAGATACACTGTCAGCATGGATATCGAGTGACCAGACGGATGGACATTTCTTACCACAGACTTCAGCAAACCCTAGTTTGCATACGCGCTTTCCTTTCTCTCATGTCGCGTATATACGCGCTTACGTTCAAACAAACCAGCGTATACTTCTGTACATATTACAGAGTTCATTTCATTGCGCATACGCGCTTTCTCTTCAGTGAAGCCGCGTATATACGTGCTTCCCCTTCGGCGAACTAGCGTATGGATCTTCAATCATTACAGAGCGGCATACTTCTTCATATCTGAATATTCGGTCAGTTACCCTTTTACTTCGGGCAGATGTTAGCCTCATCTGGATCTAACCCTTCCCATAAACGAGATCTGGCAGATACAAATGTTCCCGGATCTAGATATTAGCTTCATCATTCTTCATAGGTGCATCATAGATTCCGGATCTATTATCAAACCTTCTGCCTCTGTCACAGATATACTTCTAGCAAATATTCATCAAGCTCAGACATCTTGCACCCACAACCATGATTTGCACAATGAATTTTTCTCCTTATATAGGTTTACCCTTTTTCAATACCATGAGCAAAAACCACATTACTTCCGATGGTATTCCTGGACGGGGTCATTTAGACGAATCATTACCCAATACAATGGGTCAATACCATGGTGGTTACCCCTGGTTTTGCACTTTATGAGCGCTTTTGCCCATACGCGACTTGGCACGTTGTTTCCCGCGTGCATACGCGACTTTTCCTAGACAGATCCGCGTATGCCTTGAGACATACTCTTTTCACCATAGATTTAGCATATGCTGAATTCCTTTCTTCATTGCCTTCTGTACTCACTATAGATACATCAGATTTAGTTCATCAAGACATATTCTATCAAGCACAACTTCATCAAGTAAGTTTTCATCATCTTTATCAAGTGGGTTGCCATTCAAGGACAACACTCAGCATCATATTGCTAACAAACATCATTGCATATCAGATTTACATCATTTACCAAGTCCATCAGGTCAAGACTAACTTCATCAGGTGGTTTGCCATCAAGGACAACACCTACCAACATTCTCATGTTTTTATCTTCATTTAGTGGGTTGCCATCAAGGACAACACTCTGCATCATATTGCCAACAAAAGTTGAACATTGTAGAAACCACCAATAATTACAATAGATCTCAAAGTACTCAGTAAAATCCACAAATTGTGAATGAATGATTCGAAGTCGAACACTTTACGGAATCATTTGATCAAAGGTCAATGATGCAACATGTCGTCGAAGGAGATAAAATTTCCATTAGGGAATGTAGATCCCAAGGCACTAATAGGATTCTAGATCAAATTTCTAGATGATCAGCTATCATCGATAGAAAGCGGCCCGTCGTAGGAAAGCTCACGACACGAAACCATTAGATCAAGTTTTGAATAAATATTTACAAGGACTAACTCAGGGATGGTCAACTCAAATGGAGACAAATGTTTACAATGAATGGTTTATTTGAACTGTCTCTTGAACACATAATGACACTGTAGATGACTTGGTAACCATTGACCTAAAGCTAATACCCAGAAACCAGCTGAAGACTTTCAATGTGGTTTGATTAACTATTAGACAAAGTATTTTCCCAACCCAGGTACAAGTGTGATAAAAGTGTCATGTTCAAGAGTGGTATAGTACTTTTGAAACAAGGGTGACACTGGATTCCTTTTCTCCTTTTTCCCCCACCATTATTGGCAAGTACCTCTTTACTTTTGACAAGCTTGAGGAGGATAACATTTTCTTTTTGGTGTAAGCTCATCCTTTGGTTGAGTCCAACTTAGTATTAAAATTGAACCCTAATAAGGAGTGGTTCGTTCCTGTTTGTAATCGACAGGTCCTTTACTATTAAATTTTAACGAGTCTAGTATAGGAAAAACTCAGTGTTTTTCAGTTTTAGGGAGTCAGAAGAAAAACATAAGTAAACTCTGTGGCTGTATTTTTTCGTAAATTTAGTCTCTCAAGCCCAAAAAAGGATAAAAAAATATAGGAGAGAACTCTATTGACCATGATTAGTCAACGTATACCTTTTTGGTAAATAGTCCATTTCAGTCCATAAAAGGGGTAAACTTATACTGAAAGGATGACTGTTCATTTCCTTTAACAATTTCGAATAGTCAAGTACTCGGCGATCTTTTCATATTTAGAGAGTCTGAAAAGGGCTTAAAAGAGAACTCCAGGGTTTCACTTTTTCATAATTTTCAAGAGCCCGAAAAAGTGATAAAAGTATACTCAGCATCAAAATAATTCTTCTCACCAAAAAACCTGTATTCTACCCAAAAAAATGAAATATTAAACATGCCTATTTCCAATGAGTAAAAACATCGAAAAATAACTTTTTAAAGTGAAAAAGAAATAAAATATAATATTTTATTCATTCAAAAACTATAAAACAGAGTTTAACAAAGTCATTTTCACCTTTTGTCTTCAGAGTTGCAAATTGAGAGCTTTTGGCAAAAACATTCTAGAGTTGATAATGGTATAACCGACCGCCCAAATTGTAATTTTTCAGAACCAAGTAATCCACAACATTCTTCTCTTCATTTCTATCCAATTAAATTCGCTTTTTTGGCTTTAAATTCATTATTAGGGAGAAATTATGTTCAAAATTTCACTCTCAGTCGTTCGCAGGTTATTCACGCATTACCTGTGGGCCTCAATAATTTTCTAAAAGGAAAATTATCAGGCTACCATGGTTTTTGTATGGAGCCCGTGCAGACGTCCGCACTGTCTCCACACAAAAACTGCGGAGGCACCATGACCGGTTTAAAATTGATAAATCCTCTCAAAAATGGTTAAAGTTTCCCACTCATAAAGTTTCTAACCTTCAAATGCATCCATTTTCAGACTGTTTCACCATGCTATAGTGGAGAGAACGTGAGCATGAAGATACAGACAATGAAGCCATGAATAATCCTAAAAAAATGCGAGTGCTTAAAAATTATGGTTTGTATAAGTTCTAGGCGATTCAAGGTATGAGAGCACAGGTGGAGTTGATGACATGGTTAGTGAATAAATGGGATGTTAAAAATCAGTGCTTTATCATTGGCGACCATCGGTTCAAAATAGAGCTCGAAGATATTTAGTTCCTCACTGGATTGTCCAAAAGAGGAGAAAAAATATCCTTGTTTGGAGGTAGACAGGGTGGCCTACTCATTGCTAGTTACAAACAAGATTTTTTCAGTGATGCAGCAGATCCAAAGGATAATCGCATAGAAATAAAGACTATCTTGCGACTTGATATCAAAGTAATTGCATTCACTGTAACTAGGCTTTGTGGAAGTGCGGCTCCACATGTAGCCACTAAATCTCAAATTCAGACCATGGTAGAGTGTTTTAGAGGTACCGTTTTCAACTGGTGTGAAGGGGTACTGGCCAACATGAAAGGCCAACTAACCAGAGCAAAGAACACAAAGTTAAAAAACTTTGGTTATGGTGCCATTTTGATTTCCTTTGCTTTGGAGAGCATTCCACTTCTTGCCCCTCAGCTTATTCCAGTGGATCATGGGGAGCCTAGAGAACCTTAGATAGTACGTTGGGTTGCATTAATGGTCCGCCATGGTGGCGATGGTAGTTCAGTGGTTCGGTTCACTCCGACGTACTTTATGTCGCTGTAGAATCAAGTATTCATAATTGAAGACTTCCCTTATGCGAGTATAGATTTCAAAGGTGATCCTGAGATGTCCTTGCCTCCAGGGACACAGTGGGATGAATTAGGTAAGCGAATCATTTTTATGTGTTTTAAAATCTAATTTTTATTTGTTTTTTATCATCCAATACTGATAACAAAATAATGCAGATGTTGGTCCACGACGACCAGCTACACTTGACCGCTTTGAAAGGCAGCAAGAAGAGCCTATAGAACCACCACAGGATCAGGTAGCAAAGATCCTAACTGATATGGAACAAAACCTGGAGAGGTTAACCATAGATATTACCGAGACGAGGACATATGACTTTCCTCTCCGTCTTCAAAGACATGTTACGATTATACCAAGATAGTTTAGGAGAATCCTGCACAAGGCGACACGTGCTATAGTCTACTACCATGATCATCATCACAGATAGTGGATGATCATTTTGGATTGAAATATTTTGTTTTTTGTATCAGTATCTATCATATCATAAGGTGTTTTAACCTATGATAACAGACGATGTAATATTTTTTGAAAACAAACCTATCTATGATATTACTACTTTCTCTGACTATCTTGTTCAACATGTATTGAATGTTCTTTTGGTTTAGTGTTTTAATGTCACAAATGTCTATTTAGAACACCATTAGATAATGCATCAGCCAATGTGTTTAAATTTCTTAAAATGTTTTGATATTCAATGTAATCAAACTGTCTTTCCAAGATACGAACCTTCAAAACTAATCTCAATAACACTGGATTTTTAATTGCGTATACTCTGTTTAAATGTAATACAATGAGTTCTAAATCTAACCTAATAATCAAACATCAAATGCCAAATGAAATGGAATCAAATAATAACTCAATAACTGCACTATATTCTACAATATTGTTCGTTGTTTGACCAAGGCTTACCCCATGCATAGAAACTAACTCATCAGTGGGTGAATAGATAACCCAAGCTGTGGAAGAAATATTCCATGTACTACGACACGCACAATCAGCAAAACCAACGTACGTTTGAAGGGATTTCGGCATCTGTAATATCAAGAGTAATCAAGATAAGTAGTGATAGCAGTAAAAACAACCTTAAACTAAGAACACTTATCTAATCTAAGGCACACCAACTAGAAGAATAACTACTATACAAGTGAGATATTCACACGAGAATCAAGCATAATATATCTTCAGATAAATATCATTCCCTTGTTTTTCTAGAGAGACACTATCATAATCAGTTAATTCATAGGCCCCTTTGGCAAGCACTCGCTTGACAATGTAAGGACCATGCCACATTGGTTCGAATTTCCCAGCTCCTAGCTTATCGTTAGCTTGATCATATACTAAGACTAGGTCACCTTCTGAAAAAACACGAGGTGTAACACTTTGATCATACTAAGCTTTCACACGTTTCTTATGAGCTTCAGAAGCTAATGCAGTGGTGCGTCGAGTTTCATCTAATTGTGCTAAGTACAAAAATAGTTTTTCCTCTTCAGAGGTAGCTGGTAGTAACTCTATGGCTAGTTGGAGTGACGATATTTCACATTAATGGGTAACACAGCTTCTAAACCGTAAACCAGTTGAAAAGGAGTGAACCCTGTAGCAGTTTTTGCTAAGGTTAGGTATGCCCATAGTGCTAAAAAGAGGATGGTATGCCAATTTGATTTGTGAGTATTGATAATCTGTTTGATCATGGTGGTTAAAAATTTAATAACGGCTTCAACCTAACCATTAGCATATGGGTAATATGGAGTAGAGTTATCATGGTGCAGGCCAAGTTGATCAGAAATTTTGGTCATCATTATATTTTGAAAATGACTCCCATGGTCAGTGATAATAGATCGAGGTACACCGAAATGAGCAATCACATGACTGAATACGAACGTAGCTTCAGTTTTTCCATCTACCTCGAATGTAGGCATCGCATCGACCCATTTGGTAAAGTAATCTAAAGCGAGAATAATATACCCATGCCCCCCGACCAAGTGAGGGTTACATGTAATGAAATAAATGCCCCATTTCACAAAATTACTAACATCAATTAAGGGGTGAAGAGAATCTGGTGGTGCATGCATCTTTCAACCAAATATTTGGCAGTTGTGGCATTTTTGGACCACAAGAATGCAATATTTGAATAATTATGGCCAAAAATAGCCAGCGCGCAATATATTTTGGGATGTGGCATACCCATACATATGAACACCACACGATCTAGAGTGGCAGTCATTCAAAACCCTTTCAGCCTCTTCGTGAGTTATACAATGTCGAAAAACAAAATCCGCACCACGTCGATAAAGTGTGTCCCCAACAATATTGTATTGCTGAGATTGATAACGAATTCTCTGTCGATTTGAATGTGAAAGCTCAGATCAAAAGGTTTGGGGTTGAAGATAAATGATGATATCTCCATACCATGGATCTAATGTACTGATAAGAAACAAAGATTCATGTGAAATGGGATGCTCTACCACAGTTTCCGTCTCAGTATTGGGAAAGTCACACATAAGTTTTGAAAACACCAGTGATTTATTTGATTTAGATTTTTCGAACTCCAAATAAAAATCTTGTAGGATAATAATCCATTTAGATTATTTGTCCCCGAGTAATTGTTTTATCAAAATATACATCATTGGGTTGAAATTAGATATTAGAGTTGTCTTTCGTAACAATATGTAATGACGAAATATTTGGATAGCCTGAACTGCTGCCAAGGCCAATTTCTACACATGCGAATATTTAATTTTGGTTGGATTCAAATTTCGACTTAGATAGTAAATCACATGCTCATTGTGAAATTCTTCCTCTTGAACTAGAACCATTCCAATGGTGGAATTAGAGGCTGCTAGGTATAAAAAGTAGTCATGGTTGTAATTGGGTGGATGCAATAATGGTGCATCGGTTAACACGTGTTTTAGAGCATCAAAATATCGATCATCAATCTCATCCTGAATAAAAGGAACATTTTGTTTCAACAACTTGGTAAAACCTTTTGTTAATTAAACATATTTCGGGATAAATCTACACAGAAAGTTTGCTTTCCCTTGCGAACTTTGGAGTTGACAAAGTGTGGAAGGAGGAGGTAAATTTATGATGGCCTCAATCTTCGAGGGGTCGACATGAATTCCAACCTTCGAAACAATGAATCCCAGTAATCGTCCAGATTGCACACAAAAAACACATTTGTGTGGATTCAAACGAATCTTGTAATGCCTACATCTCATAAAAATTTCTCATAAGTGAGTAGGATGATCGTCCCTGTGCAATGAGTGAGTAGGTAAATCATCCAGATAAGGCTGCACAATATGTTTAATGTCATGAAAATCATAAGACAGTTCCCTTTGAAAATTTGCACCAGCGTTATTTAATCCGAAAGGTAGTTTACAATAAGCAAATGTTCACCAAGGAAAAATGAACGTTATTTTTGGTTGATCAACAGGGAGTATTTTTATTTTATTATATCCTAAAAATCCATCCATAAATGAAAACATTTATTTTCTGGCACAATCATCAATGATTTGGTCGATATATGGGGTAGGATAATTGTCTTTTGGACACGCTTTATTAATATCCCTATAATCGACACATACTCATATAGTCCCTTGTTTCTTGGTAACGGGAACTATATTAGATATCCAATATATTAATGCGATTGGATAAATAAATCCTTCTCACAGTATTTTTTCAACTTCAGCTTTAATAGCAGCAGCTTTTCGCGGATGTATGAGACGTAATCGTTGTCTAATAGGCTTTGCATCCGGGTACGTCTTTATTTCATGAACGACAATCTTTGGATCGATTCATGGAATTTCTTCATAGGACCAGGAAAATATGTCACAAAATTATTGAAATAGGGCTTTATGTGTATTAATTTCATCAATCATACAAGAAGCACCTATGAATGTTTTCAACAACTCCTGGTTTAACTGATATGTCAATAGGAACAATTGTAGAAATGTTTCCCAAATTAATATCAGAATCCGAATTTGTAATTGATATTGGATTTTGTGGTTCCTTGACATAATCAATTGTAAAAATAGACAAAAAATAATTTTCAAACCTATGAAGTTCAGGTAAAAATGAAGATCGACGATGTAGATCATCCCAGGGTAATTCATACATAGACAAAAATTATCGAATACTTTCATCAGTATGAAACACTTATTGAAAAGGATCGAATATAGATGTTAAGGTTGAGCTTGATAGTGAAGAAGATTCTTCGGTGATCATATTAATTGGATTAGGATTAGTTGAAAGTGTATTAGAAAATGACTGTACTTCTATATATGCCATCTCAAAAGTACTCAAAGGCATCTCGCCATTGAAAGAATCCATTTTTGACTCTGAAGGCACTATCCAAGGGTCATCGAATGAAATAATGCTTGATGAAATCATATTGATGTTGGAAATTGTACACGGTACGTTGGGTGGAGGCATAGAGAAATTTCCCATCAAAGCAGAGTCCTTTAATAAACCTACTCCAACATATTCATAAGGAATAATCGATTTTCCAACATGTTGGATACTATTTGTAGAAGCTGGGTCGGACGAATAACTGATCAATTTTCACAATATTTCCTTTATGTGGAAACATTATTAATCGAAAGACATATGAAACAATAGAATTCATGGCATAAGACCAACTTCGACCCAGAATAAGGTTGTAATTCAGATGGGCATCAACAACTTCCACATCTAGATTAACAAATTTTCCTTCTACTTCTATAGGTAGATCCTGTAAAATTCCAAACTGATGGAATAATCTTCCATCAAAATCTTTAAGGATTGTGGGATATTGGTTGAGTGTCAGAGAACCAATATTTTTCCAACAATTTAACGTCATTATGCACGTAGATTCCCCCTCATCAATTACAGTATGAAAAACTCGTATGTTTTTTACTAATACTGGAATCTGAAAAGCCATCTGATGAGGGAGTCTCAGTGTAAAATTTTCTAAATCGAAGATCATGAAGTTAGAATCCTGAGGATCTATAGCCCCAATAGTCGATAAAAGTAATTTCCTTTGTGCTGGACATGATTGTATCACTTCTAAGGCTGACATTGCTAAAGGGAAAATCTTCAAGTCTTCAACAATGTTGTAGTTCTGAGCAACTCTCGCATGTGGATTGAAAGATGATTTTTGAAGTACACCTTTAGCAGGCGGTATAATTACTAGATCAGTATTAGGTTTCTTGATATGAAGTGGATCAGAAGCTGAAGAATATGTAGCTGGTGTTGAATTAGAATTTTCTACCTCTTTACCAGTAACAAGATTTTTACTTCCATAGTCTTGCGATCACGTCGCAACCATAACCTCAGACATCATTAAAATATCTGCTGATGAATGTGAAGAAGGTCCTATCATTTTTCTACCTTGAGTAGGAAAAGTATCCTTCAAGACAGTGAGTGTGGGTGAACCTTTGATGAATTTAGAGACCTCAAACCGATGCGGGAACTCTTTGGTAAAGTGATCCTCGTCGCAGATAAGAAAAGGATAACGAGGTTTTCGTTTATCATTGGATGGTTCAGTTTTTTTGGTTTTCTCTTTGGGAGATGAAGTCTATTTAATTTTATTCTTACTTTTCTTCTTATTACCAGTTTTGGATTTAGTCGTAGATGAATATACAACATGAATGTTGGCAAAAGTTTCAAGGGAAGAATCTCCTTTCGATGAATCCGATAAAGTTATTATAGGAGAAGTAGTTTTTGAAGACTTATTATTACTTTTATTTGTGCTAACTAAACCAATTACACCATCTACAACATGATACCTTGAATGAGTTGCAGTTATTTGACCAGGACGTGGTAAGTCAAGAATTTTTTCATATAATGTACAAGACTGTGTTTATACTAGGTCTAAGTACTGAGCTTGAGCAATGGCATGTTCTTCAGTAACAACTCCTCCCTTAGCCACATCTTTAGTGATATTTGTAAGTAATATTTGATGAACCATTCTACCAAGATTTGATCTAGAATAAATACTTTCACTAAACACCTTCTACGTCTCCATTAATGTATGTGATCAGATATGTACGTAGACATAGATTGTTTTAATGAAGTCAATAGTTTCGTGCCATTGTTGTATCTGACTGGAAACTAAAAATGTGTTAAGAAAGATGCTGCTAAAGAATTGAAATTGTTGAATGAGCCACTTGGTAGTTCAATATACCCTTTTGCATCTAAACCTATCATATTTCTCTGAAACAGTCATAATCGAATGGAATCATCAATCAAAGAGTTGGATGCGCACCAGAGGTGGTAAGTCATGACATGGTTTGAGGGGTCCTCTCCTGATTTTCCTTCAAATTTAGGAATATCATTGGGTAATTTATTTGGCATTGGCAGCAAATACGAAAGATAATATATTGTATCATTCATTAGGCACAAAAAATCAGGTAAATCAAAAGTTGTAATGAATGACAACCGACGGTTAGGGTCCTGCTGAGCAAATTGATAACCTTGCAGAACTATACCAGTACCAGGAGGAGGATATCCAGGATATCCTGGAATAGCATGTGCATTTCGGATTGGAATGCCTCCCAGATAACCAGGATTAGACGGACCATATTGGGGTTGAGCTGGTATCTGATACGTGTAACCAGGGTACGGTTGATGCTGGTGTTGGGATCCTATGATTTAGCAGATTGGAATACTAAATGAAAAGGCAACTTATAAACCAGTCTTTAGAGTTCTAGGATCTAGCCCTCCTAGTCTCAGAGAGGGATCTCTCAATTGTTTTGCAAGGATATAACTTTTTTGCTTGTAAATGGTTGATTTTAGGCTAGTTATTAGGCATGAGTTTGTTTGATTGTTTGATGGGACATGATGATCTAGGCAGCATAGATAGGAAATGGAAATATCTAATTCATTGGGAAATGGAGTCAAGTAGAATTTTGTAACAATTTTGTAGATGAATTAGGGGTATCAAAGGGAAAATCTAACTTGGCTATTAGATCAACAAAGTTTTCAGGTGAAATGAAATGAACATTAAGGGTTTTGAATGAAAATTAGAACTAAGGGAAATTAATAATTCTTAATTATATGTACTTCTCAACAAAGGGACTTAAAATATCATTTAAACATGAAAGAATATTTATATACAGGGCTAACCATGAATTCTACAAATCATACTTCAGCAATAACAATTTCAAGACAAACTTTCAAAATGAAATCTAAGAGTCGAGGAACGCTTTATTTCATCAAAGATTTCACTTTCAAGGATAAGAAAACATTCATGATTTACAAATAACTGCATTCATAGAAGAGGGAACTCCTAAACACCTATGATTACAGCTATAAAGACCTTCAAAACAATTATTTTAGCAAGTACAAAGGGTATGAACAAAACAAACCTCTTTGGAAAACTTTGGACAATGGTACTTTAAAGGGAGACTTCAGAAACATTTTTCAAATGGCAGCGAGTTGTAGGGAGAACCATTAATCATTCTTAAGGCCAATGTATTGAACTATTTAGGAAATAAACAAGCATAAGGGTTGAAAAAACAGTCAAAATACTTAATAAAACCTTCAGCAGATGAAAACATAAAGACAGTGAAGAGTAAACAAATCTAAGGTGCTTCTAGGAGACATTTCTTAGCCTAAAATTTTTATTCTACTGTAAGTAAGAAAATGATGTAAACATAATGGAAAACAATAAAAAAATTAACAATTTAGAATACTTCACCAACAGCCAAGCTCAGGGATCCAATGACAGAGCTTTCTCCATCCACAAACAGGTCAAAACATCCACAGGTTCCAAAACATCAAATTCTTTTCAATCTCCGCAGAGCTATGTATTAATTCAAAGAGTTATCAAATGCCCACCCTACAATGAGTTCCAGTGCAGTATATATACTACAAATGAGGAGGTGGAAACATCTAGGGTTCAAAATGTTATTAATGACATAGTAAATTCACTCCTATCCTTAAAAACCATGCAAGGCATAAGGTAGGAATGTTTCTTAACTACTTCTCTATGTAATAAATCTGTCTTTACTTCCTGAGGATGAAACAGCTGAAAAGATTGACTTTAAGGCCCTTTTCTGTCTTTACAATAACTGTCTGATAGTTTTTTAAAAATATCCTTTTGTGTGATAACTGGCAATTTTCCCTTTGAGACATAAAGTAAGTGAAAGGTGTGAATTTTGAGTTATTAAGTGAATAACTGCTCCTTTGATGTATCCGAGGCTATCTTTTAAGACTAATTCTTCTTGATTTATTTCTAAAACTGTTCTTTAGGCCTAATCTTCCTTTATTTCATCATTTTAAACTGTGATTTTAAGGCCTTTTAGCCTTGATCTACTAATTAAACCCTTTTGAATCTTCTGTCTATCTCTTTATACCTTGATACTTTGTTTTAACTCTGATTTTATGTTTTTAAGGCTGATCATGCCTTCTTCATTCTCCTTCGGTCTCCACTTTTTCTTTTACTGACTGTATCCACCTTCAAACTGTGTATTTAACCTTAACACAGCAGGATTAAGCCTTTTAACTTTTCAAACTCACGAATTAAGCCTTTTCATCATGACTGTTTGATGGCTTTCCCTTTAATCCACTGTTTTAACCTTTAATTTATTGGTTAAATATTCAAATATTTGGTTTTTTTCTTTAACCTTTAATCTTCAAGCTTTTCCCTCACCGTTCTTCTTCTTTGCTATGTGCAGGTGGTTTTTAGTGTGGTGGAGGTTTTAATGGTATGACCAACGCTCACACAACACTGACCAAACCATCAGATGAAAACTGGCGGCCCTTTTTCTTTGTGATTTTTCCTTAGAGATGGAAAACTTTGGCTCTGTCCCTTTCTGAGCTGCGGACAGGGTTTCCACTTCAAAAACCATCATAAAACCTGTAAAAACAACAAAATACGTTATAAAAACCTGCGATGGAGGGTTTTGATTGCTTAGGAGGCTGGCGGAGCAGAAGAGGTGGACGCAGAGGAGGTGAAATGCTGGTGGAAGGATCAGAGGAAGGTTTCATGGAGAAAAACCCACAAAATAGGTTTAAAATGGTATATGGCATGAAATTATAGATTGGTGGTTTTTACGAAAACCACAAATGGTTTTCGCGTGACCCTCGGGCGGTAAATGGTTTTCACTTAATCGAATGCGATCCAATTGAAATGGGATGTGTGGCCTTTTTAAAACCACTGGTATCATGCGATTTTGGACTGTTAAACCTCGGATGGTGAATTTGCGCGATGTGTAATGTAGACCGTTGGATCTGGGGGGTAAGATCCAATGGCTACAGGGGAGTGTGATGGAGAGAAGTGCACAACGAGGAGAAATTAGTGGAAGCCAGGTGTCGGCGAATGATTGGATGAGCAGCTAGGTAGTAGATGGTGGGTCCAGAGGAGTTGGGTTTTCAGGTTTGATCGGGGCCGTTGGATCATATAGATCAATGGCCACGATTGATGTGGGAGTTGTAAAATAGAGTGGGGAAAATGTAAAGGAGAAGGACGGTGGCCGTTGGATATTTAGGATGGATGGCTGAGATCCATCCAGAAAAACATAGGCATGGGGAAAAAGAAAAAGGGAAGAGGGTTTAAGAAGAGGGGCTGGGAAGTGGTCCTGTGGGTGGAGCAGAGGACCGGGGGCAAAGGGAAGAGGGGCCAATCACATCGGTGGGGAGAATATTTCAGAGAAAAAAACGGATTTATAGAGGAAAAGGCCGAAGCGATGGGGATCTGGGCGCTTGGTCATAGAGCTCGTACATATGGAGAACATGAGCGAAAGTTTTTAAGCCCTCAGGGGTTTAAACCTTAGTTACAAAAGACTGTTTTTGGCTAAAAATGGGTTTTTAGGCCAGTTTTTAGAAGTTCTCATAGGTAAAGAGGGGAAATTTTAAACCATAAAATGGGTTTTTGATGACTTAAAAAGGGTTTTTTAGGAAAAATAGAGGAAAATGAAGGAGGAAAGAGGATTTTTTTAAAGGAAAGTGAAGGATAAATAAGGGGAAAATGGGCTATTTTCAGAGGGAAATGGACTAATAAAAACAGGGATAAATAGCCTGAAATGAGCTTTCTTCTTTGAAACAACAAGATAACCTTTTTAGGAGACATGGATGAAGATTTTTGGTGAATTGAAAGACTCAGAATGATGAAGGTAGTGAGATTTCTAGAATTTTATAATGTTTCTTTGAAATGTCATTTCTCGAAATCTAGGATTTGCAATTTAGTCATCTTTGGATATCATCAGAATTATGGATGACTAAAAGCTGGTATACTGGATTTTGTGCTACAGGCCCATATTGATACTGCCCTTGATACGGTTGATAAACAAATTGAGGTTGGCTTGTTACAATTGTACTTGTACCAGGTTGTTCCATAGGCATTTGAACAATAGTCTGAACTGTGGGTCCAGGTTGTGGTGCATAAACTACACAGATTTGTTATGATACTTGAGGGGATGTAGAAATAAGGGTTGCAAAAACTGCAGGGATAGGTGTGGTAGCTTGATCAGAAGTTGGTGCAGCAGTTTGAGTTGGAGTTCTAGGTGTACTCGGACCAGGCTGCTAAACTGTACCAGGTGCAGATACCTGTGGTGAAACTTGAAGCGTAGGTTGGACAGATTGTTGGATTTGACTGTAACCAATTGGCTAACCAGGTTGATTATAAGGTACTTGTATATTATGTTGAAAATTATGTTGAACTTGGGATGGATCCCACACTGTGTTTACTCTAGGATATGGAGGTCCTATTGAAGGTTGTGTTGCATAAGAAGGAAAATAACCAGGTTGATAATTTGGAACATATGTTTGATAATTAGATGGATAATTCCCACCTCCCTGAAAAATTTGTTGTTCCGGGTAGAACTGTGGCACCAAAATAGTCTGTTGTCCTTGGAAAGATGGTTGCCTTGGCATAGGGTATTGTCCTTGAAGAGGTTGATGACCCTGAATTGAATACTTCCCTTAAGGTTGATATTGTCCTTGAGGTATGTACTTCCCCCCATGTGGTAAATTACTTCCTTAAGGTTGCCCCTCAGGCGGTAAATTACTACTTTAAGGGTCAAGGTTAGGAATATTTCCAAACATCATGTAAATATGTTATGCACTCAAATTTTTGGTATGTGATTCATTTGGACCAGATGATGGTATATGTTTGTCAGGAGAAGGAGCTGCCCTTGAGAAAGTACCAAAAATCGATTGGCATCCCACAGGAACAGATGGACCACCATACAAATATGATTCTGGTGATGCAAAAAACATGGATGACTCACCAAACATGTTTAACGAAGGTCTGTAACCTCTTGGTATGGTGTAAAAAGGAATTCAGGGTGGCGAATAGTTTAGACCAGTATTGTGTAGAAAGTCTGTCAACTGAGAATACCAAGGATATTTTTTGAAAGGGCTATAGTAAATCGATTCACTTGGCCTAAGATCTAAAGATTCCTGATGTTAAGGAAGAACAACTTCTTCTTCTGTGTTAGTAACTTCTTCAATGCTAATGAGGCCAGGAGGAAGGTTCTCAGTGATGCGAAACTTCACTCTAGGTGAATCAGGATGACCAGTGGTTGGAGTGATGAACTCGGAAGTAGGATCAGACGTAGCAGGTTCAGTTTCTGGTTCAGAAATTTTAGGCTCAGTAGCTGATAATTCACTAGTTGTAGAAACAAGTTCAACTAGTTCAGAAATTGAAATTCTTCTTTGAGAAATATTTATTTTTTGAGGTTCATCTACTTCATATTTAGGATGAATAATTATTGATGTTTCTTCGTGTTCAGTTGATCTAGTCCCTGATGTTTGTCCTTTCTCAGATTTAATTTTCTCTAATTGGCTTGGTGTGTACTCAGGGGGTTTCCCCTGCATTCTACGTGATTTTCTAGGTAATTCAGCCATGATTAATTATTTTAACACACGAAATCAAATAAAATTTCAACAAAATGTCCTAAAGTATCTAAGGAAACAATCAAATTGATCACACGTCTACAAAATATAAGAGAGAAATCCACACACAAATAGTAGATTCCCACACTAAAAACACTAGTTGGTGATGAAATTCAATGTCGTAGAATTTTAATGCAGAAATGGTGGTTGGAACAGTTACCCCGACAACCTGCTTAATGAAACAGTCCAGTGCAAGTTTCTCCACTTAAACCATATCGAAGTGAAGAGAACTCTCCAGAAATTCCAAGTGAGTCTAGTCGACGTCTGCTCTAGGTACAATGGGACCTTCCCTCCACCATCACCTTGGGAAATAATCCTAAAGTTTATAGCCACTAAGGTCACTAACGGGAACAAATGTACTTGGGGGAACAATCTATGATTCGATATACACGCAAGGGCAGAGTAACTAGCTCAATCCACTTGAAGGCTCCTTGATATAATCCAAGGTTTACGAACAAGTGACCCCAGGCTCCTCGACAATGGTCTATCCGAGGTTTACCATTTTTAATATGTTCACATCTGCTATCTTTCCCAATGAGATAGGTATGATTACCTCATTGGTTCAGACATGATCTCATGCTTGAATCTTTTAAGAAGAGCTTCCCAAAGCACAAATGCTACAATTGGATTTTTCTTACTGCAAAATTACTACTTGTTTGCTTGAACTGTCTTGGAATTTTAATTACAACCTATTCCAAGACACTAGCCTAAGCTATGTTGATGGAAAAGAGCCCTAGAAAATGTAAAAATATCTAGATTAATTTTATTAAAGCGTTGTTTTTAATTTGATTGTTTCTTAAGAAAGAAGGTATGGAAGTGAAACCTCAATGATTTTTTATGACCCAACTCAAAAATATGCTAAATGCATCTATATGAAAGTGAAACTCTTTTCTTTTAAATGAAACTTATTTTAGGGGAATATTTGAGAGATTTAACAATTTTCTAAAGCACCAATTCTTTCTTTCATAAACAAAAATCTTTGAAAAGAAGATGATTTCTTTGAGAACTCAATTTCATAAAATGGTCAATTACTCATTCGAAATGAAATCCTTTATCAATTAGATTAGAAACTACAAATCATTAAAAAAACCATTTCCAAAAAGAAAACAATATCTAAAACTCCTAAAAACATAAAATTCAAAACCAAAAGAAGAAATTCTAATTTTGAACTCTATTTAGAAATTTTGAGGACGTTTTCTCTTAGTTTGTGATCAAAACAGGAAGAAGAAATGAAAACATCCAACAAATGGTTTAATGTGAAATTTAGGCCTTAGTAAGCTTAAGACTCTTCTAAATTTTCAAATGAAAATGAAACTCAATTTTCATAAAAGCAAGGTTTGCAACAAGTTCAATGGCTCAACAAGAAAACAACATCATACCAGTAAGCTAAGGTATATGAAGGTTTCTGATATGGAACAGCAAGAAAGTAGGGCAAACATTCACTCATAAAATGCAAATCAGATGAAAAATCACATAAACTAAAAAGTTGTTGAAAGAAACTCACAGATAAGACTTTGACAATCAAGACAAGTTGGGGCAAACACAGAGAATCTAGTAATCTGGATCCTAAAAAGAGAATTCTTAATTTTTCAAAAAATTTCAACAAGTCTGCAGGTTTTAATGGAGAACAGTGTGGTACCACACTGTTTTGAACTAAAAATTGTGGAGGCTACTACACTTTTTTTAAATAAAAACCACAGAGGTCAGGAAAAGTACAGAAAAATAAAAATTCAGATTTTCTTTTCAGGGATTTTGATAAGTTATCTACCCAACCCAGTTTTTAGACTAATCAAATCAGAGGACTCTTAAAATTCAAAGTGAAAAAATAAAAAGAAAAACTAAGTTCTAGTCCCCAGTGGAGTCGCCATTTTGTTATGCAGATAAATCCCTCTTGCAAACAAGAATGATCTCCCTAGTGTCCTACGGATACCTAGAAACAAACATCCATTTGTAAATCATTTTCTATATACCATTTTCAATTCAAAATTATTATAAACAAAGAAAGAGGACATGCCCCTACCTTGAAACTCGACGTTCGGTGCAGCCTTTTATCCAGTCACTTGAAAGAGGCTTCTTCAGTATGTAGAGCCTATGATCAAAGACAGACAAAAGAATTAAAAGCACCTGCAACGTATAAAAATTGAGAACAACTAATCCAACTCAGTGATCAAGGAATCCAAGTATTGAATTATTCAAATAGACACAAGAACAACTCAATGAGAAAAGGAGATCCATATGTATTATCTTGTATGAAAAGAGCAACTTTACAACCTGTCGCCTTGATGTTGTACAAGTTCCTCTCAGGGTCCTGAACAATCGTTCCTCCTTCAGATTGACAAGCCTTCTTCTCTCTGAACTCGCATAAATTTATGGACATGAGTGTGTGATCATTCTCATATCAATAATGACTAGTGTAGAGAGTATGCTCTCTTGAGAATTTCTTCAGCAAATAATATGTATGTCTACCCTTGAGACTAAAACATGAGCTCAATTTATAGGGAAATGGAGGTAGTTTTAGTTCCATGAAGAGGGGGGTGTATTTCTCTCATGAAGGGATTTGAGCTCCATATACCAAGGGAGAAATTCCATGAGTGAAGGGATAGAGCTCCATGAGTGGATGGATAAAGCTCGAACTGATCGCGCCTCTAGAAGCTTCCAGTTGAGAGAATATTTGTCCAGTTGGGCTTCTAGAACTTAATTTTCCTTTATTTTACTGTTTACAAGGGTCTGTAGGTTTTATAAGCAGAACATGTGGGATGTGCCAAAGGCTATAGAGAAAATATTTGCGGATCTGCAGGAAAGAGAGAGGAAAAGTGCGGACTTAGACTTTTTAGGGTTTTAATGAGCTTTTCTCCAATTCCAAGACTTGGTTTAGGAACATTAGGGTTTTTGACCTCTAAGGGAGCACAATATAGGTAGTAATGAACCTATATAGACAGTCAAATGTCATGGTGACAAAATAACGTGTAACAGTGGCACCCATATTTGAGAGTCGAGGAGCAACAATTCTCCACAACCCTCCTAGTGCATCTGGTCGTGTCGACTCTAGTACCATTATTCTTCCCCATTAGAAGAACCTCTAGAGTCCCATATCACTTCAGATCACTCTAGGGATGGTCCCCCTCATCATTCCTTCATCTTACATCAACAATCCAGTCCCTTAGAAATTGTTGTTGACCAACTTGTGTGTTTTCTAGGTGAGCACAAGTTCATTATATCCAAATCCACTCTTTGGGATAGTGACACCATATATACAAACCCAAAATTTAGTCCATTTTCTTCATATATGCAGTACCAAAAGAGACTGGTAATCCCCCATTCCCTTTCTCAAACTACATCTATCCATTCTTCCCATAGAAGATAACCATAAAATAAACAAATGGCGAACCACATCATAAAAATGTGTTTAGATTCCAATTTTCTAAATACATTTGGCATGACCATAACATGCTTGGGGGCACCTATGCCCCTTAACCATGAAAATCCTAACTCTCATCCAAAAAAAACACTAAAACCCCCTTTCTATGATAGGACGCACTTTTCAGGTCATTTCCTGGGACAGGTCACAGTTTTCTGCCCAGTACCTACTACCGAAGTCATAGAACAGACCCCAAAAAGTGCGACCTGGCATGTTCCTCGGCTGTGAGTGCCAATGCACTAAATTGAAAGAGTATGGTTAGGCCTCTTACCTACAACTGATGGATCTCGACTCCAATGGTCAGTTTGTCTGCTATGATCGCCATAGGATTTAGGGCCTTTTCTCCTCTCTACATTCACCGTCGCTACACTTGCAAATGAATCAAATTGGAGGGAAAATGCCTTATTAAAAGAGAAACCCCAGATTTTTCATTCACCATCTGCGACCAAAATGTATTTCGGTTTGAAAAACCATTAGCACCATCGGAAACCTCTCACCAATCTCTCAAATGGGTATCCTTTCGTTTTTGGTCATTTGATACTTCACCTAGACACATTTTTTCCAAGAAGGGTCACTTCACCACTTCTCAAAATCGAATTTCTTCACTTGCGACACTTGTACTTGGG
Organism: Pinus albicaulis; assembly: GCA_034641835.2. Taxonomy (NCBI): domain Eukaryota; kingdom Viridiplantae; phylum Streptophyta; class Pinopsida; order Pinales; family Pinaceae; genus Pinus; species Pinus albicaulis. The sequence goes on along the minus strand of CM076576.1, from coordinate 305,674,200 downwards.
GCACCACCTTGCCTTCATACTTGTCCACGCTCGTGTCAATTTTCTTCATGATTAACCATCTTGTACTCGTGTTTTTATGGTCCCCACCAACCCTATTCTGTGTGGCAGCATCATCGAGTTGCCCTTGTTTAGAGCATCTGAGTTGAGTCATCATTGCATTCATGGAATCTGTCTTGAGTCCCTTTCTATTCCCCCACAGTCCTCCATCCTTCATTTCTTCGTTCCTCTCTCGTGTTGCACATTTTTTCCTTCAGTCATACTGTCCCCTATCCCCTCCAGAGTTGAGTCAGTAGCTACTAGGTCATCCATGCCCTTTATTCTCTAATAAGGGAAGTCGTTATCCCGCTACTTAGTACCCCCCATTCCACCATCATCCCTGGTGTCAGTATATCAATCACTCTAATATTATCCCTCATGCCTTATCTGAGGCTCCCTTATTGCATCACCTATGGCAGAGCTCGTTCTATTGACATCAAATTATTCATTCCAGAAGATAGGTCTAGAGGGCAGTGTACCTTTGTTCCAGCTTCCACTCTTGTTCGGTGCCTTAGATAAAGAGAAGAGACCCTTTATTGCCCTTTTACTGGTTGTTTCTTAGTTCCAGTGCCTCATGGCATGATTGATATCCATATAATTGATGGTTCAGTGATGCAGCAAATTGTACTAGTGATTCCCAGGTGTGTGTGAGATATTTCAGACCTCATGAGGGGGTGGCCCTTTAGGTAGCCCCCCACATGCCCGGATGACCTCTCTACTACAGCCTTGGACACAGCTCCATAGATTTGATGGTTCTAGCCTTAGACGCTTGCAGTGCCTGTTTAGTTTGCATATATCATTTAGATTTTGAGAGCCCTTTCCTGTCTTACAGGGCCTCTTTGGTTGTACTTACATCTCATGTACTCAGATATTATTGTATAAGTCCTGGCTGTTGTCCTAGGCACTATATGTATGTGGGATCCATTATCATGTTATTTATCTGGCCCATTTTTATGCCAGCGTGTACTATATAGTTCAGTCCCATGTTTTATGGATGCATAATTATTCTTTGTACTATGTTATCTTGACGGGCATAGGTATGCCTCCCCCGCCTCATGTAGAACAAGTAATCACTCATAAAAGAGACTTGTCACACTTGTAAGTCTCGCCTCCTTAGGGTATTTTCCTCTTGCGCTTCAGTCCGCCTTATATTTCTCTCTCTCTGACTCCCTTCCGATGTCTAGTCATTGAGTTCTTACAATGTACTTCGGTCATACGATTACCTCCTAATGATCGGACGTTGGGGGGAATTTGTTACACCAATTTTTGGTCATCTAACCTGTTACTATGAGATGGACTAAAGTAAACCATGTAAGACCAATTTTATCATAGTAAATTTTCTTTCACTATGAAAAATAACTTAATAATCCATAATTTATTAAGTTGTTTCTTGTCTAAATAGGAAACCCCATGAGGAATAATTGAATAAATCCTTATTTTTTTTATTTTCCTCAAGGGATAATTAATTAAACCACTGTTTAATTAATATTCCTGGTCATATTTAACCCAAAACAGGAAAATTAATTATATAAATCGTTATTTATCTTATTATTTTCTAGGAATAATGATTTAAAACATTATTTAAATAATATTCCTTGTTAAATTTGACTAAATCATTAATAAATAATTGAATAAATCACTATTTATTTAATTATTACTCAACCACATTCATAAAATAATAAATAAATCATTTATTTATTTATTACTTCTAAATAAAGGTATATGACCAAATTCAAATTCTTTTTCCCTCCAACAAAAATAATAAAATATTCCATAAACGTTGGATCTAGATTTGGTTAATAATAGTTTAATTATGCACCAATATCTAGACTAACTCAATATTTTGTTATAAATAGAAGGGATTTTCCATTCATTCACTACTTTTTGTTTTCTAAAGATCACTCTTGATCTATACTTTTGGTCTGACTTTGATCCTCCCATCATTGTCATATTTTTCTTCTTTTTGCTTGTGAGCTCCCTTTGAGTTCCATTTTTGTCTGGGTTTTCTGCACCATCAAGAGAGAGATATCTTAGATCTGAAGCACTAAGGACATACAAGAAACCATCCCATTGAGGGGGACTGGTAACATCTTTCTATGTTCCCTTCCTAGGTGTCATAATACAAAAAATTCCTTAAAAATTATTGTCTTGTTCATTGGATGCATGGAACAACTCTTGCTTATTATTTGTTGTTTAATGTCTTTAACTGAATATATCTAGATTTATATAGCATTTATTTTGATCACTAACTGCATATCTAGGAAATTGATAGCCATCTTTGATGTTAGGGTTGTTTTTTATGCACAGCTAAACTGAGCTTTTTTCGTATGCTTGCGATTAGAATTCACACTAACATTCACCGCTCTTGGGCTACATCTCCTTGGTCCAGTTTCATAGTGTGGGCCTTTATATTAGATTCAATTGTGAAAAATTTATGTTTATAGTATCCTATTTCCTCTGCAACCTACTCCAATGGCTCCAAAACATCAAAATATACTAAGAATGACTCTTCCTGAGCCAAAATTGGTCGAAAATTTCCTCATTTATGGCAAAACCAATTTTTCCTAGTTTTTCTCCACTAATTATGGAAGTCCGCTAGTTAACTCCACTAAATGTGGAGATTCCTCCTAATCTAGTGGGTCTTCCAAAAACACCGCTAAGTTAAGCTGCACTTAATTAGAGATAAGTGCGAGTTTAAAGTGCAGTTAATGTGTCATTAGCACATAGTGCATTTATAGCACTAATCGCGGGTTATGGTGCTAACCCGGATTAGTGGCATGATTAGCGTTAATAATAATGGCTTAAAATTCGTTTTAAAACTTTAAATCCTACCATATTTTCTATCTTAGCCATTGGTCATAGCATGCAGATATGTGGGAGGGGGATGGCCCCCTCTGGACCCCCAAATCTGGAGCCGGTAAACTTAAAATATAATCAGTGCCCCTAATGGTTAAGGAACATTGCAGAAGGCGAGGTGGTAAGGCGTTGGACTATGGTGTGGGTGGTCGTGGGTTCGAACCCAACCCCGACCATATAATTTTGTTAAATGTGCCAAAGGTTTGAACCATGGTCTTGACTTTGGTTATAAATGTATGTTGTGAAATATATATATATATATGTATTACGCCCAATCTTCGACTATGGTTTCAACTTTGGAAATAAACATATATGCCCAAATTTATCCTTGCCATATAATATATCATGCCAACCAACCTTGCATTAGGGGGGGAGGCATGTGGCGGCCTCCGGCTGGACCACGTGGCCCTCCCCCATTAGCCTAAATTTCACCATTAAAAACATAATAATCCACCATAGTAAAAATTTCCAACTTAGGACTATGAGGAAAAAATCAACTTCCCCAAGCAACATTGGCGAATCTGATTTCGACACTTATCACAATGTCACTAGTTGAAACTTGAAAAATAGAGAATATTCCTTGAAGATTCTTGAGGTGCTGACTGGACTACCAAGTCATCAGTCTGTCACTGTTCTGCACAATTTTTACCTATTTGGGAAAATGAACAACAGATCATAACTCACTCATACAAACTTGGATTTTGATAAAATGAGTTGCGTTAGAATCCTGGTGACGAGCTCTATCCGGTCGCTCTAGTTTGAACCATTTCTGAGAACTTTTATTTTTTAGCTAAATACTAAGCTTCTGATCACGTATGGACATCGGTGTAGAATGATCCTATAGTATAGCAGATGTGCAATGAGCTGCACTATACAGAGAAACAATTTACTGAAATCTAGACAGTGGCACCCACTTTGGTTCTTCCACAGGAGGGATGAATAATTAAAATAGAGATCGAACACCTACGTCTTAAAGAGCAGGTGCTAGAGGCACACATGCAACCATGGGCTAAGGATGCTCTTCAAATTTCACAAAATATGGACACTACATTGAAGATGATTCAGAAGACGTAGAGAAGTATAGAGATGGCTAATGAAGGACCCACAACGAAGAAGTTGGTTGTGCAAGTGCAAGGAGCTGCTATGAAGATTTTTGAAATGGTGCTCCCTCTTAAATCTTCTGTCAAGATGCTCCAAGCCAAGCTTAGGGAGCAGACACCTCAGTGACTTGGGATGAGTCATATGTTTGTGTTGGGGTCCTATTGGAGCAAGGTCCCCTGGGGCACACTTTTTGGTATCTTTTTGTACAAGTTTTGTATATGCACACTACACGAATGAGTCAAGGGGCTTTGGGGCAGGTCAAAGTCCCTATTTTGATGTAAAATGGTTTAAGGGAGAACTGTGGGCCTCAAACCATGGTTTGAGACCATAGTATTTGTGTGCTAGAATGATATAAATAGATAGATCGAGTCTAAGTGAAAAGGTAATTTGAAAGATAGACCATTAAGATCTGAATTTTTTTGCATATGTAATACTTGTGCAAGGGTTGTCTAGGTTGGGTAGAAAGGCTCCTACTAGCTATGTGCGCGGAGACCTAGTCTTGGTATAAATAGATAGATCGAGTCTAAGTGATAAGGTAATTCGAAAGATAGACCATTAAGATATGAATGTTTATGCATATGTAATACTTGTGCAAGGGTTGTCTAGGTTGGGTAGAAAGGCTCCTACTAGTTGTGTGCGCGAAGACCTAGTCTTGGTTGTGTGCGTGGAAGGGTAAAGTGTAAGGGTAAAGTCTAATATATTGGAAGGATCTAAATTAATACAAGGACTGATTTTGGCGAAACATTTTGTATTGATATAAGTTATCTGTTCTGTTTTACAATCACATTTCTTATGTGTTTCTTATTTATATATGTGCAAAGATATGTTATTTATGCATGAAGTTACATTGATGATAGAATACATGGATGAATCCGCTTAAGTAATTATGCATTGTTTAGATCTGGATTTGGTTCTGTCATGTTATATTTGCGCTAAGCAATCTGCGATTATGTCTATAATTTGTTAAGTATTGCGCACATCTATGTATGATTGATATAAGTTTGCATTAAATCTACTTAGGTCCACTTCATTATTTTCTTCCTGAGTGTGTGGAAACCTAGGCCCAACACCTCCCATACTGCTTCGGGTGAGACTTTGATTTGCGCAAGCAGGACATTGCCAAAAGGGCCAATAGTTGGAGGGTTTGTTGGTTGTGCGATAAAATCTAAACCTGGGTCAGGACCCCTCAAGCCAACAATCACTCTTGTAATGATGCGGCCATACTGAAGTCTCATGCCTACTAGAGTCGAGCAAAGTTTTCAATGCCAAAATCGGTGGTCCACTGAGGCTGTCTACAAAATTATTGGTGCTACCCTTCTTATAGTTAACGTTCAAATGGAACTGTTGCAGATATGTGGAATATTTCCGATGGCGATAATTTTGCAACTTTCCTTGTGTCTATATGAACTACAGGGGTCGGTGTTCTATGTGGATGACCATTTATTTCCTTAGAATATAATGATTCCATTGTCGATAGGCCTGCACAATGGAATACATCTATTTGTCATAGGTGGGATACTTTCAGATTTATGTGAAAGTGTCCCAATGTGATATGCCATTGGATGCCCTTTCTAGGTAAAAAATGCACCAATAACATAGTCAAAGGCATCTATCTGAATTTCAAATGGTTGTTGTAGGTCTGGTAATGTGAGAAATGGTGTAGAGCAGAGGTGATGTTTCAATTGAACAAACGTCTTCTATTGGGGTTCGCACCAAAAAAATTTGCTTTCACTCTGCCCTTGGTGATTTAACTCAAAGACAAAGTGATACGAGAGAATCCCCACATTAACATTCAATAAATATTGGCAAGGCCTGGGAAGGCATCAGTAGATTGGTTGATTGGGTAGCGATGCACCAAAGGTTAGATCGATGAAGTGCTTGACGCGACAGTGTAACCCCTGTGGGTGAGGTCAAGATGTCCCTATACTCCTCCATGACCTTGTCCATCTACTGCTACCGCATAGAGGAGCCCTATTTAGAGGTTATGGATGTGGCCATAATCTTCTGCTTGCTCTACAGGTGAATCATAAGAAAGAAAAATTTGACGGTTTGGGAAATGATATTACTACATTTTTTAACAGAGATCAAAGAAAAGGTGGTAGGTGGCATTACCTTTAGTATTCTATACAAAAGGATTGATGCTATAAGGTAGACAAAATTTTTGCCTAACATAGAGATCTTGCCCTTGGTGGAGCCACTAGATGGTGTATGGTTTTGGATGCAGTGTTTTTGGTAGCTTCAACATCTTAAAAAACTTCACCGGGACTAGGTTCTTCTTGATCCTGCTGTCAATGATGAACTGCACCAGTGAACCCTTTACCCACATCTATGAGTTGAATAGGCACTCCCCTTCTTATGGACCCTTAGGTTCCACATTTTGGAACTTGGTGGTGGCTACCGTCACAATGGGTTCTATGTCAATGATTTTCTTTCCCTTGCTGGTTTCCTTATCGGGTTCCAAATTAGAATCAAAAAATGCATCCGTCTCCGTGTCTTTTAGCTCGACCACTAGTTCCTGCTTCACATGACATTTGTTTGTGTTATGAGTGGGAGTTTTACGGAACTCACACCACTTTCTAGTGTCTTTCTTTGCCTTCCTATTTTTCTTTTCTTGTGGCTTCAAGGAGTTTTATTGGGGGGGCACGACCTAACTCTACCCTTTTATCTGTGGCTTGGGGGCACCTTTGCTCTGCTTTAAGTTCGTAGATCCAAAGTCTCTCTTCTTCTGCATCAATTTATGTTCAATCTTGGCAGCATATCGATATTATTCACCGAGAAAGGAGATGTATTGGAACTCCATTTCCTGCTGAATGTATTTGTGCAAACAACTGTGGTACTTAAGCACCAAATGTTTCTCAAAATATTTTATACCTAACTTTGTGCGTAGGGGATGGAAAAAATTATTCAGCTCATGTACATCTTGATCCCATTGCTGTCGTAGTGTATTCCATTATATGTACTTGTCCTCATAGCTCCCTACAGAGTAATACTATTCCTTGATGGCATCTCAGAAATAATTCCAAGTGGGTGTGGCTGAAAACATTCAGGGTTCTCTCTCGTTGCTCTATTCAAAGTAGGTTTCCCACTAGTCCTTGACATGGGGGGGTGACTTTGAGGAGTGAAAAAGTAATATTTTCCCTATTGGAAAAATCATGATTTTAAAATTATCCTTCCAAAAGATTTAACCATCTATCTACGACATCTGCATCTATCTAAACTTTAAATATGGGAATGTAAAAATTGACTTATACCTTGAAGGGAGTGGCACCTTCAGAGTGGCTACCGAAAGAATATGCATCACCTGTCGGCATCCATAAAAGGATATGGGAAATTTTTTTATCATTACGTTATTTTATCACTTGAGGGATTCTTCAAGCAATATTTTGAAAGTGTATCCTACTCCCTCGTATTTATTTTCTTTTGCCATGGGAGGCTGTCGAGGTTTGCGAGGTCGGTCTTGTAAAGGTTCAACCACTTGGAGCCCTAAATATTTATACCCCGACCTTGTTTGGGACATGCAAATAAAACTTGATAAACAATAGGCCACTATGATACCACTGATCTAGACTTATGTAATAATGTATCTACAAAGGTGCAAAAAAATTAAATATTCATTTCATTAATATAAAAGAGCTAAAAAATGCTTACATACAATCTTGAAATAAACTAGCTCGAGCGATGGTAGCTTATCTCTGAGAAGAGATGTTGCAACTACATGCCTCTCAAATGTGTTGCAATGAGGATCAAAGTTCTATTTATTATTGATAAACAATTGAAAACCCTAAACATCCAGAAACCTAAACCTAGGAGATGAAGAACCAAAACTCTGGGCCCCGTTGGGATAAATTGGTATATAAGATTCCCAGGGTCGTAACTTTGGCATACGTTCTCTGTTTTACAAAAACGATACCTTGTTATAAATATCTATCTGAGGACTGCTATTGCATATAAATTCACATGCAAGGAGATATTGCTCCGTGATCTCGTGTCCAAATCAGATCATAAGACAACAAAAAGAGAGACCAATAGATATAGGATAATGCCCTAGCCTAAATGATCAAACATGCATCAATAATTTGGTTCTATATACTACAAGGAAATATGTGTGCACCTGGCATCCTTGTAGGTTGGGGAAGGATCTTGATTCTGATGCAAATTCTTATGCTCCACTCAAGCAATCTACCTTGTCAACACCTGATCTCGATCCCTACACACAACGATAACAAACGGAGACAACAAGTGACCTTCCTCGGAAGATCGTTAGATAAAAATATCATAGAAACAACTATAAACATATTGAATATAGATAGATACAGGGAAGGAACAAGTATTTATATTAATCATGGAAAAATTAGATTACAACCATATGCCTTCACCTCAAATCCTCCTCTCCACAATCCGATAAATTATCCCCACGATAACAAGGGAGTGATCATGAAGAGAAATACTCAAAAAATAAGATCCTCACAAGATCTCTCTCTAGAAGAAAAATATAAGCATAGAATCAAGAAATGTTGCTCACCAAAAAATTGTCTCTCCAAAACTAGTAGAAGAGAGGTCCCAAGAGGATGAATGTAGACACTTAGGACGATGAGAAGTTATCGAAACTTATAAATGATAAGTCTTGGCTAGCTCGAATAAGTGATGAGTCAAAATGATCTCCTAGGGACCAAGACACTCTAGAATACATCCCCATTCATAGGCATAGAAAAGAGTGAAAAATTCCATAGTTGAATGCAAAAGGAAGGGTTAGAAGCAATTGGGAGGTTCCATTCACTCTCATAGGCCTTCATCCATGAGACTGGGAAGTATGACTAGAAAAAATAGGATCTAAGGCATGGAAAAAGTCAAACAACCATGAGGACTAATGAACACTAACCCTAGGGGTAAAATAGGTTGATAAAAAATTCAATTTTTGAAAAAAAAATCTCTTTTTCCCATTTTCCAAAAAAACATCTTTATGGCCTCAAAATGACTCCAGAATTTCATGACCCGAAAAACTGCCAAAAATAGTAAATTGTGCTACAATTACGAAAATTGAAAGAAATAATGGTACAACAATGGTGTTCCAAGTGGAATAGGAGGATGGCCACCAATATCCACCTAGATTGGTACTCCCCCATTAGGAAGAAATGGTCCCAATTGTGTTTAGTGCCTCCATGAGATAGGGAAACTTTTGTTGAACTAGGTTCCTAGTAAGCTACTTGCCTTGCCGCAGGAGTTGGCCAACTTTGAAAACCCGATACAGTTGGTTCTTTTGTTGGAAAGTGTTATTGATATATGTGTCCATGATCCATTCATTTTTGTCCTATTCCACGCAATATGGGTGTAGCTATGTTGGTGTGAGATGTTATGTAATGTCTGATGTGTCAGGTAATGGTGGAAAGTATGACTGAAGGCGGTCCACATTGAACACTGGTTGTAGGCCAAGGAATGGGGGAATGTTTATCTTAAAAGCATTGCCTTAGAAAACCTTAGGAATGGTTCAAAGCCCATATTGAATCATACCAAGCTTGAGGTGGGCCCCAATGAGGCGCTCCTTATGCAAATGCAACCATACTTTTTCGCCAACCTGGAACTTGTGTGGCGCTTGATGTTGATCATGACGTCATTTGTACTTAGAATTTGCTTTGTCCAATATATCATGGACCCCCTGGTATGTTAGGTCCCTATATTACTATTATAGTCCCTTATTGTTGCTAGTGTAACCCTCTTATCGATGTTGTTGTACCCCTGTAACCCCCATATTGTTATTATTGTGCCCTTACATTATTATTCTTATGTTGGCTATGATTACATTGTGGCCCCATGGAATCCTATATATAGAAGGGAGGTTTTGGTCATTTGAATCATCCAAGAATTGTTCATTTATGTAATGTATTAGAGGTTTCCCCCTCGAAGTGGTTGATTTCTAAGGCATTGATCTCTCTTCTCTTCTATTTTTGGAGCTAGTTTCATAACATTTGGTATCAAAGCTTTGGATTCTAGGGTTTCGCTGCTCCAAATAGGTCATCATGGAATTTTTGCAATAAATTTTTTTCTACGAAGGTTCATAAGCTAAAATATTTATAGAGCTAAGCTGAAATCTTGAGGAACATTGTGGAAAAATTTCAGATCTTGGTTCGTAATATTTTCAGAGATATGATCTATGAAAGTTAGGGATTTTTGCAGGCTCCTGAATTTAACCTAAATAGGTCATCATGGAATTTTAGCTATAAATTTTTTTCTACAAGGGTTTAGAAGCTAAAATTTTCACAGAACAAAGCTGCAATCCTGAGGAATGCCGTGGAATTATTTCAAAGCTTGATTCATAATATTTTTGGAGATATGGTCTGTGGAAGTTAGGAATTTTCAGGCTCCTGAATTTCATCTCAAAGAGGTGACTGTGGGAAACTCGTCATAACTCTCTCTCTGAGAATTGGATTGGAATTATGTAAAAAATGCCCACAATTGCACAGAATTTAGTTTCTTCTATATCTATTTCAGAGCTGAAGAAGGAAACAATGACACGTGGCAAGTCGTACAAGTTCGATCTACTGAACCAGTCCATAATTATGTCATTGTAGGACATTGGGCATAACTTTGCCTTCAAGAATCCAAATTAGGTCAGACCTATGGAATTCGAAAGAAGATTCAGAAATTACAGATATATTTCAGTTTCAATATCAAGCTCCTCAAAATCAAGAAAAAGGTGTGTATTTTGTTTTTCAAATTGCATAAGTCTTGTTTGAAAAATCAGACTTAAGTGATTCCAAAGGCCTATTGAGCATAGATATCAGTATTGGGTTATAAAATGCCTCCTAAAAAGAATTAAACACCCATTAAGCCCTCATATTACTCTACTATGACTCGTGAAGATGAATAATTGCAACATGATCTATCAAAATTACAAGAACAAGTGCACCAAATTTCTCTCTTGCAAATAGCAACAAAAAATGAAATGGAAGTTTTGAAGAAAGGTGTGGAAGTGAAGATGGATGGTTTGAAGAATAATATGGATATTTTGAAGAAATGCGTGGAAGCTAAGATGGATGGCATGGAAGCTGGCATGGAAGCTAAGATGGATGACATGGAAGAAAAAATGAAAGACAACATGGAAAACATGAAGAATGATCTAAAAGCACACATGGAAGGTTTGACAAAGTTGATACAAGAAATGCTTCCTAATGGCGAAAATATGGTAGAGGAAACTCATGAGGAGAAAAATTAATCATGGTTTCATAAACTCTAATGTTGGATGGAAAAACCAACATATTCCAAAGATGGATATGAGGAAGTTTGATGGCAAGGATCCCATAACATGGATACTACAAATGGAGCAATATTTTGATCTCAATAATGTGCAAAACACACAAAAGGTATGCATTGCAACTTTACATTTAGAACAAAATACATTTGTATGGTATCGATGGCTTTTCTCTTGTAAAAAAATTGTCACTTGGTCATTTTTTATGGAGGAAATGATAGCACATTATGAGGATACAAAGAGAAAAACCTTCTTTAGCCAATTGATAAATCTCAAACAAAAGGGTTCAGTGGGGGAGCACATTGAGGACTTCAAAAAATTGAATATAAGGGTAACTGATATTCCAAAGGAATACAGGATTGATGCCTTCATAGGGAATTTAAATGATAACATCCAACATGAAGTTCACGTTTGGGAACCTGATTCATTGGAGAAGGCATTCAGGTTGGCAAGAAAAATTGAATGTAAAATTATGGCGACAAGGAAGCCTACCACTCACATCTATAAAGATGGAAGTGTTGCTACTCCTAGACTTCCACAACCTACAAGGTTGACACCAGAACAATTGGAAGAAAAAAGAGCAAAAGGGCTTTGCTACAGTTGTGATAGAAAATACACTAAAGGTCATAAGTGTGCTGAGAAGAAATTATTTTACATAGATTGTGAAGAGGAAGAAGAAAATGAACAAGAAGAGGATATACACCGAGAACCAACCCTAAAAGAGGAAGAAATGAGTCCGACCATATCATGTAATGCATTGGCAGGAATTACCACTCCTCAAACTCTCAAGATAGAAGGACATATCAAGAAGAAAAAGGTAGGAAAGGATTGATTCGGGTAGTACCCATAATTTTATTCATTGTAAGGTAGCCAAGGAATTGAATTGTTTCCTATACGCAGCACCAGAATGTCAAGTGATGGTTGCAAATGGAGGAACTACAAATTGCTCTGGAAAATTCCATAATATCAAGCTATCCATGGGGGACTATGTATTGAATAGTCCAATGCTTTCCATCCCAATGGGAGGTGTCGACGTTGTACTAGGAGTGCAATGGTTACAATCTTTGGGGACGGTATCTTTTAATTTTCAAGAATTTTTCGAATTCTTTTGGAAAGAAAGGGAAATCAAAATTACTGGTATCGCAGGGAAGCCAAGAAAGATAATAAGCTCTAATGTCATGACAAAACTTCTGAAGAAAGAACAACGAGGTGTAATTGCACAATTATGCTCACTAGAAGTTCCAACATCAAAATCATCTATTTCTCCAGATCTCCAAAACGTCTTGGACAATCATTCCAAGGTTTTTGAAAATCCCAAAGGACTCCCACCTATTCGTGATCATGATCATGCTATTCATTTGATTCTAGGAAGTATTCCTCCAATTATCAGGCCTTACAGATATCCTTATGTCCGAAAGAGTGAAATTGAACGTATGATTGCATAAATGTTAGAGGCTGGTATAATTCAACCTAGTCAAAGTTATTTCTCTACTCCAGTAGTATTGGTGCACAAGAAGGATGCATCATGGTGCATGTGTCCAGATTATAGGGAGCTCAATAAGCTCACTATTAAAGACAAATTTCCCATTCCTGTGATTGATGAATTATTGGATGAATTACATGGAGAAATTTATTTTACAAAGTTGGATCTTCATTCAGGATATCATCAAATTAGAATGAAGACTGAAGATATTCCGAAAACAACATTTTGAACTCATGAGGGTCATTATGAATTTTTGGTCATGCCTTTTTGCCTTACCAATTCACCTTCTACATTTCAACGGTTGATGAATTCCATTTTCAAACCCTTCCTTAGAAAATTTGTGCTCGTATTTTTTGATGATATACTAATCTACAACAGGTCTTGGAAGGATCATGTTCAACATGTTGACAGGGGACTCAAACTATTGGAGGAGAAACAATTATATGAAAAAACATCGAAATGTTTCTTTGGAGTACAAGAGGTGGAATATCTGGGTCATATTATATCTCACAAGGGTGTTAAAGTAGACCCTAACAAAATTAAATCCATTAAGGAATTGAAAGTCCCCACAACCATAAAGCAGTTGCATGGATTTCTAGGGTTAATAGGGTATTATCTCAAGTTTTTTAAGAATTATGGGAGAATAGCAGCACCTCTAACAACATTATTGAAAAAAGATGCATTTTCATGGACTCCTGAAGAAACTAAGGCCTTTGAACATCTTAAAGAGGCAATGTGCCTAGCACCAGTATTAGCTATGCCAGAATTCACAAAAACCTTTATTGTGGAATGTGATGCCTCGAGAAATGGAATTGGTGTTGTTTTAATGCAAGAAGGAAGACCCATTTCTTTTGAAAGTCGTCCAATCAAAGGAAAGTATTTACAAAAGGATATTTATGATAAGGAAATGTTGGAAATACTAGATGCACTAAAGAAATGGCGACCTTACCTAATGGGAAGACACTTCAAGGTAAAAACTAATCATGATAGTGTTAAAAACTTTTTGGAACAAAGACTATCTTCAGAAGAGCAGAAAAAATGGGTCACAAATATGTTGGGTTATGACTTTGAAATCATCTACAAAAAAGGGAAGCTAAATGTTGTTGCAGATGCACTCTCAATAAAGGATGAAGAGGTGGAAGCATTTATTTGTGCCATTTCTATTTTCCAAACAGATTGGATAACCGAAATAAGGGATGAATGGAAGAAGTACAAAGAAGTGTGGAAACTCATTCAAAATTTGTAGCAAGATCCTAGTACATCCGATACATTTAGTTGGAAAAATTATTCCTTATTGTACAGAGGTCACTTATATATTTTCAAGAATTCCCAACTAAAACAAAAGATTCTTTTGGAGTTTCACACTTCTCCTTTAGGAGGACACTTAGGATTTTTAAAAACTTACCACAGGGTGAAGAAATATTTTTTTTGGGTTGGCCTTAAATCGGATATTAAAAAGTTTGTGGCAGAATGTTTAGTTTTCCAGCAAAATAAAGTTAAGACAATTAAGACCCCAGGTCTTCGACAACCTTTATCCATTCCAAGTCAACATTGGGAGGAGATTTCAATGGATTTTATCATAGGTTTACCTAAGTACAAAGGAAAGAGTGTCATCATGGTGGTAGTTGATAGACTTACCAAGTATGAACACTTTTTTTGCATTATCTCATCCATTTAAAGAAATTACAATTGCTACTGCATTTATGGAAATAATTCAAAAGCTACATGGAAACCCGAATATTATTATAAGTGACAGAGATCCAATATTTACAGGAAATTTTTGGACAAATTTTTTTTCTTGTCTGGGTACTCAACTAGCTCATAGCTCATCTTATCATCCTCAATCTGATGGTCAAAATGAGATAGTGAATAAATGTTTGGAAGGATATCTTCATTTTTTTGTATCTGATAAGAAAGTACAATGGGTCAAGTGGTTACCTCTTGCTGAATGGTGGTATAACACTTCCTTCCATACTGCAGCAAAAATTAACCCATTTATGGTACTTTATGGATATCATCCACCATCCATCACATATTCTTTAAGGGAAAATTCTAGCGTTCAAGCAATGGAAGATCACATCAAGAATCAATAAGAAGTTCTCCAACTCTTAAAGGATAACCTAAATTTGACACAAAATCGAATGAAACAACAGGCAGATCAACATCGCAGCGAGAGAAGTTTTGATGTAGGAGACTGGGTATTTTTACGGCTACAACTATACAAATAAGATCCCTCAAGCAAGCTAAGAAGGATAATAAATTATCGCCAAAATACTATGGTCCTTACAAGTTGTTGCAAAAGATTGGTACTATGGCATACAAATTGGAGCTTCCTGCTTCTTCACGAGTGCATCCATTTTTCCATGTTTCATGCTTAAAGAAGGTGTTGGGAAAAATACTGAGAGGGGGGGGGTGAATCAGTATTTACTGCATATTCAAAACTTTCACTTTTTCCTGCTTCTAAAATGCATACGCTACTTTCCTGAACCAGACTTGCGTATATACGCGGATACCCTTTACAAAACTCGCGTATACACAGATATCTATTTATGTCATTAATTCTTCACTTAAATCATTCCTTCATTTATGCATCAGATATTCAATAAGCAGTAAACATGTGCAGTAAGAACAGAATAAATCATCACACAAAGCATCACACATGAACACCAGGATTTTTAGGTGGAAACCCAAGTCGGGAGAAAACCACCGCTGCAGTTGCTCAGCCTTCAATATTTTATTACAGAGAAAACATCTTACAACATATGTGCTGGTGCAGACTCCTACCAGCACGCAGGCACCCACCTGCGCTCGTTTACCCTCCCTTTAAAAAAAAAAAAGTGTGTGTGTAGGGCGGGGAGAGCCACGACCCCCGACTCGCTTACCGGCCCTCTCCCCGGAAGGGAGCTACGACCCCCCGATCTCGGCGACTACCTCTCCTCGAAGGGAGCTACACCGACCGAAGGCGACCCTCGCGCACCACCTTGGACCACGTTTCACTGACTTTTCACACCGGATCCAACCACTTCACGAGAACTACAACTTGCAGGCCACAATTCATCATATTTTAATCGAACCCTTTCCATACTTTTAAGCACAAACATACATCAGGCCAGATACATACCAACACAGACCGGAGAAAGGTACCGCATCGATATTTCATACCCCTTGCTCCAGCAAACCCTAGTTTGCATACGCTCTTTTACTTCACTGATTTCGCGTATACACGCGCTTCCGTCCACACAAACCGGCGTATACCTCAGTGTATATTTCATTGCGCATACGCGCTTTCTCTTCGCTGAAGCTGCGTATATACGCGCTTCCTCCGCGGCGAAGTAGCGTATAGATCTTCAATCATTACAGAGCAGCATAATTCATCAGATCAGATATTTAGTTCAGATCTACCCTTTTGCTTCAGACAGATGTTCGCCTAGATGCTCGCCTCATCACAGATCTGAGCCTTCCATAATCAGATCTAACAAATACAAGAGCAATTCAGATCTAGATCCCCTTCTTCATCATTGGTGCATCATACAATCAGATTTATCATTCAAGTGTAACCCTTTCCATTCAGATATACTTCAGAGAGAAGTATGCATTCAAGCTCAGACATCTTGCACCCACACTTGTGATTTGCATAATGAATTTCATCTCTTTATATAGGTTTATCCTTTTTCAATACCATGAGCCAAAACCACATTGCTTCCGATGGTATTCCTGGATGGGGTCATTTAGACGAATCATTACCCAATACAATGGGTCAATACCATGGTGGTTACCCCTAGTTTTGCACTTTTTGAGTGCTTTTGCCCATACGCGACTTGGAACGTTCCTTTCCGCGTGCATACGCGACTTCCCCTGGGCCAATCCGCGTATACCAAGATACATGCTCTTTTTCATCATTCTCTGAGTACATTCTGAAATCCTTTCTTCATTGCCTTCTGTAAATACTGTAGATACATCAGATTTCCTTCATCAAGGACATATTCTATCAAACACAACTTCATCAAGTAAGTTTTCATCATCTTCATCAAGTGGGTTTCCTTTCAAGTACAACACTCAACATCATATCATCAACAATCATCATATCACTTCAGATTTACATCATTTAACAAGTCCATCAAGTCAAGCCTAACTTCATCAGGTGGAGTGCCATCAAGGACAATACATGTCAACAGTCGCACGTCTTCATCTTCATTCAAAATAAGGTTGAATATCATAGACAACACTTCATCATATTTTCCAACAATCTTCTTTATTTGATACAACCATGTCAAAGAACGACTAAACAGATATTTTCCATGAGTTCAAATGTCATCTTTATTGATTATTTTCTTCATTCAAATTTTCATCATCTTCTCTTTTGATATCATAAAATCATGATTCGCATTTTTATATCCTGACTAAATGATAACAGATATTCAATATAATTGATTCATTTTCATCTCCATTATTATCATACTTATTTGTACGACAGAATTCATCTCACAAATAAAGAATGCGATAAACCTTTATTCTTTATCACAAACGTTCATTAACGTTCATCGCTTGGGAACCTCGGACGAAGATAAAAAATGAATATTTTCTGTCAATAATACCAATGAATCACAACATCGCCCCACGATATCATTAATGTCCCCATTCATTCATCGCCAACAGGGAACATGTTATAATTGTACCTTGAAGGGAGTGACGCCTCCAAAGTGGCTTTTGGATGAATATGCGTCGCCTGTGGGCATCTGCCAAAGGATTTGGGTGAAGTTATCCATCATCTCATTCCTTTTTTAGTCGAGGGATTATTCAAGAAATATTTTGAAAGCATATCATGCTCCCTCATCTATCTTTTCTTCCGCCATGGCAGGTCGTCGGAGTTTGTGAGGCAGATCTTGAAAAGGTTCAACCATTTCGATCCCTAACTCCTTGTACTTAGACCCCGTTGGGACATGCAAAGAAAAATAGAGAAAGAGAAGACTTCTCTAATACCACTCATCCAGAATTATGCATGAACGTGACCAGAGAGATGCAACATATATAAATATTCATTTCCTTAATATCAAAGAATTGAAAGATGCTTACATACAAAATGGAAATAAACTAGCTCAGGCGATGGTAACTTATCTTTGAGAAAAGATATGGTGGATACATTCCTATGAACTATGTTACAATGAGGCTTGAAGGCCTATTTATTATTCAGAAACAATGAAAAACCCTAAACATCCAAAAACCTAACCTTAGGAGATGAAGTGCCAAAACTGTGGGCCGCGTTGGGGTAAATTGGTACATCAACTTCCTGGGGTCGTAACTTTGGAATATGATCTCTGTTCCACATGCAAGATAGGTTGTTAGAAATATATATATGAGAACTACACGTTTTGAATAAATTTTTTTATCCATTATCCAAAAAATCATTGTTTAGTGCCGCAAAACAGCTCCGGAAGTTTAGGACCCAAAAAAATACCAAAAATAGTAAAATGTGCTACAATTACGGAAACTAAAAGAAATAATTGTACAATGGTGGGGGTCTAGGTGGAATAGGTGGGTGACCACCAATATTCACCTAGATCAATCCTCCCCCCTTAGGAAGCAATGGTCCCCATTGTGTTTAGTGTCTCCATGAGATGGGGAAACTTCTGTTGAACTTGGTCCCTGGTAAGCCACTTGCCTTGGTGTAGGAGTTTGCCAAATTTTCCAAACCCAATATAATTGGATATTCTGTTGGTGATTGTTCTTGATCTATGTGTCCATGATCTGATCAATTGTGGCATGTTCCGTGCATTATGGGTTTAACTCTATTGGTGTGAGTTGTTCTTCAATGTTTGATGTGTCCAATAATGGTGGAAAGTATGGTCGAAGGTTTTCCACATTGAATATTGGGTGTAGGCCAAGGAATGGGGCAATGTTGAGTTTGTAAGCATTGTCTTCAACGACCTTAATGATGGTGTAAGGCCCATATCAAAGCGGGAGAAATATGTGGTGTGCCCCAACGATGCACTCCTTCTGCAAATGTAACAAAACTTTGTCGGCAATTTAGAAATTGTGTGGCACACGATGTTGATCATGACAATGTTTGTACTTAAAATTTACCCTGTCCAATATGTCATGGACTTGCTAGAAGATGTGTTGAATTCGTTCAATGAATATGGTATATTTGTCAGCTTTGGACTGGACATGAGCCGAATCTGGCTGAGTAGATGCAAGTGGTATGGCAACATCAATGGGACATAGTGACTGGAGTCCACACTACAAGGAAAAGACCCTCTAGCGGAGGTTATAAAGGAGGTTTTTAGTGTTATAAAATTGGCCAAAATTTTCAAAAAAAAAATTTCTACAACATCTGTTTTCGGTAATGCAGGTTTTAGCGGAGCTTCTAACAAAATTTCAACACAACTAAAAAAAATTGGGCAGCCGGAGGTTGTTACGAATTTTTTCTCATTGGTGCGCACATCAGGTGTCAACGCACCGGTGCATTATATCGTGAATGCACCGGTACTATAAACCTACCAAGCATCGGGATGAAATTTTTTTTGGACGCCCCGAGGAATTTAGCAACAACCCAGTGCATGTCATCCAGCCAATCACATCGGGCCTATGGAAGGTGCATGCACCGGGCCATTAAGGTGTAAAACCACACTGGGCCCTGTAGGTGATAAAACGCGCCGGGTCATTAAGTTATAAAAACGCATTGACACGTTAAAGGAAAACCACACCAGTGCATGAAACGCCTATCGGACCGCCCGAGTGGTAGTCTTCGTAGAAACACATCGGTGCGTAGTATCATAGAAAATCATCGGTGCGCAGTTACTAACATGCACCGGTGTTCATTTTTTATTTTTTAGAAACATCGACCTATGTCAATGCAATTATTGTGATTTTTAAAAATTCATTATTCATCAAAAGTTAACACATATCTTATAACAGTACTCATATCAATTTAATTTTTATTAATTCATTTGAATGTGATGTTTGGATTAATTTGTTATATCATATCATCATATTTTAGATCTCTTCATTATAATATTTAATCATCCATATATTTAAATAGTGGTGAAACATTTCACAGCAAAATGTGTTGGAAAAATACTGAGAGGGGGGGGGGGTGAATCAGTATTTACTGCATATTCAAAACTTTTTACTTTTTCACTCTCTAAAACCCATACGCTACTTTCCTTTAGTAAACTCACGTATACACGCGGATATCCTTCATACAACTCGCGTATTAGCAGAGATCTAAATATGCAGATATTTATTAACTTAGTTCTTTGCACTATTCATTCATCTGATGTTATGTTAATAGTAAACATGTGTAGTAACAACAGAATAAACCATCACACAAAGCATCACACATGAACACCAGGATTTTTAGGTGGAAACCCAAGTCGGGAGAAAACCACCGCTGCAGTTGCTCAGCCTTAAATATTTTATTATAGAGAAAACATATTACAACATATGTGCTGGCGCAGACTTGACCAGCACGCAGGCACCCACCTGCGCTCGTTTACCAGCCTCTCCTGGAAGGGAGCTCCAACCCCCCGACTCGTTTACCAGCCTCTCCTGGAAGGGAGCTACGACCCCCTGATCTCGTTTACCAGCCTCTCCTGGAAGGGAGCTACGACCCCCTGACTGAAGGCTACAACCCTCAGCACCTCTATGGACCACGTTTCATCAATTTTCACACTGGATCCAAACAACTTCAATAGAACACAACTTGCAGGCCTCGTTTCATCATATTTTCAGACTGGACCCACTCCATACTTTTAAGCACATTCAACCATGAAACAGATACATATAACTCACTGACAGATATCAGTAAACCAGCAGAACAGATCAGACATTTCTTACCACAGACTATACCAAACCCTAGTTTGCATACGCGCTTTCCTTTCTTTGATGTCGCATATATACGTGCTCCCGTTCACATAAACCAGCGTATACTTATGTACATATTACAGAGCTAAATTTATTACGCATACACGCTTTCTCTTCAGCGAAGCCGCGTATGTACGTGCTTCCTCTTCGGCGAACTAGCGTATGGTTCTTCCGACTTTTATGTCATTGCAATTCTTCACAACAGATACATCACTTCAGATTTTACCCTTTACCTCAGACAGATGTTTGCGTCATCACAGATCTAATCATTCCATAAGCAGATCTAGCAAATACAAGTACATTTCAGATCTAGATCCCCTTTTTCATCATTGGTGCATCATACATTCAGATCTATCATGCAAATGTAACCCTTTCCATTCAGATCTACTTCAGAGAGAAGTATTCATTCAAGCTCAGACATCTTGCACCCACACTCATAATTTGCACAATGAATTTCTTCTCCTTATATAGGTTTACCCTTTTTCAATACCATGAGCCAAAACCACATTACTTCCGATGGTATTCCTGGACGGGGTCATTTAGACGAATCATTACCCAATACAAAGGGTCAATACCATGGTGGTTACCCCTGGTTTTGCACTTCCTTTATGTTTTTTGCCCATACGCGACTTTTCACGTTGTTTCCCATATGCATACGCGACTTATCTCGTACATATCCGTATGCCTTGAGACATACTTTTCACCATGGATTAGCATATGCCGAATTCCTTTCTTTTTCATCGCTCTCCGTACTCACAAGTCCATCAAGTCAAGAATAACTTCATCAAGTGGTTTGCCATCAAGGACAACACATGTCAACTGTCTCATGTCTTCATCTTCATTCAGTGGGTTGCCATCAAGGACAACACTCTGCATCATATTGCCAACAATCTCCCCCTTTGGACTTGATGGCAACCACGATGGTGTTTGGTTACCCCAACAGATAGGTACATTAAGAATATACTGACACCATGTCACTCTCCATTCAAACACCATGTCACTCTCCCCCTTTGACATCAAGGGCAAAGGGTGGATCAAAACCAACATACTCTCCCCCTTTTCTCCGCAAGTGGAAGAAGCGTTCTGCAGATCTGATATATACTGAAGTGACCAAGCTCCCCCTGAGTTCATGCTGAATCTTCAAACATATTTTCCAATGAAGTACATGACTCTATGAACTGCCTATCACCAAAGACTCATACTTACATCAAATATCCAACCAAGTGGATTTACATATGAGACTCAAGTACCCAACCAAGTGGGTTTACAAATTTCAACTCAGCTACCCAACCAAGTGGGTTTACAAAATTTGACTCAGCTACCCAACCAAGTGGGTTTACAAATTTGACAAGTCCTTACATGACTGAATATTACAATTTTTACATCATGGGTCTCAACATGACCTTTTCATCAAAAATACAAATATGACTTTTTATAACCAATACCAAAAAGACCTCAAGAGACATCATATATCAGAACCACCATAATGCCAGCAATGCATTATACTCAGCAAGACTAATGCTCCCCCTGAATCTGTGCAACCAAGCATCCTTTCCATATGACTAAGGCTCCCCCTTAGTTAGTGCATCCTGAATAATTTCACCAACAAATCATCAAGGCATCTTTATCAAAACATTAGAAATAGAATTATGAGAAATGGAACACCACCAGAGATACCAAACAGTATCAGAGATACCAAACAGCACTGCAGCTGTCCTGAAGAGAGCTGACTCCAAACAGAAATTGTCAGCAATCATACATACGCGGTTTTCTGTGCATGAACTCGCATATATACGTGATTGTGTTTCAGGAAATCTGCGTATCCAATGCCATCTTCTAACTTTATGCGGATTTGTTCTTTTGACTGGCAGAGAACACTCCCAGCTTCTGTCTTAGATACTCGAATGCTTCCCTGGGCAGAGGTTTGGTAAAGATATCAGCAACTTGTTCTTTGGAGGGAACATACTCCAACTTCACCTTTTGTTCAAGCACTTGTTCACGTAAGAAGTGATACTTGATGGGAATGTGCTTGGTATTTGAATGCATAATAGGATTCTTTGAGATACTGATGGCACTAGTATTATCACACATAATGGAGATAGGAGATGTACATTTGATTTGAAAATCTTGTAAGGTTTGCATCATCCAAAGGAGTTGAGTGCAACAAGATGCGGCAGCCACATATTTTGCTTCTACTGTAGATAAGGCAATAGAATTTTGCTTCTTGCTGAACCAAGATACTAACCGGGGTCCCATATAGAATGCACCACCACTAGTGCTTTTCCGATCATCAACACTTCCAGCCCAATCTGCATCAGTGTAGGCATGAAGAGTAAGATCAACATTCTTTGGATACCATAGACCAAAGTCTTGAGTTCCTTGTAGATATTTGAAAATTCTTTTAACAGCCTGAAGGTGAGACTCTTTTGGATTAGCTTGGAATCGTCCAACAATCCCAACTGCATGCATAATGTCTGGTCTAGTCCCAGTGAGATAAAGTATACTTCCTATCATTGATCTGTATTCTGGTTGATTCACCGTGGGAGAATCATCATGAGATCTGAGATTGCATTCGGTTATCATTGGTGTACTTACAAGTTCGCATTCTTCAATGCCATACTTCTTCAGAATTTTCTTAAGATATTTTGCTTGTGATAGGAATATACCATCTGCAGTTTGATGCACTTGCAAGCCAAGAAAGAATGTTAGTTCCCCAAGTAAAGACATTTCAAATTCTTGTTGCATGACAGAAGCAAATTTTTGACTCAAAGATTCTTCGTTACTCCCAAAAATGATATCATCAACATATACAACCACAATCAATAGTTTATCATTTTCAACTTTTGTGTATAAGTTGCTATCAGCAGACCCCTTTGAAAATCCTTGTTGATGAAGATATTTGTCAAGACGATAATACCACGCCCTTGGAGCTTGTTTGAGACCATATAGAGCCTTTTTAAGTCTACAAACAAGATTTTCATAATTTCCCAAAATGAATCCTTCCCGTGGTTCTATATATACTTCTTCTCCTAGATCACCATTGAGAAAAGCAAATTTAACATCCATTTGATAAAATTTGATTTGATGATAACTTGAAAAAGCAAGAAACATTCTTATGGCTTCAAGTCTAGCTACAGGAGCAAAAGTTTCTTCAAAGTCTATACCTTCTTGTTGAGTATACCCTTTGCAAACCAGTCTAGCTTTGTTTCTTACAACATCCCCATTCTCATTTAACTGTTCTTGAAAATCCATTTAGTTCCAATGATATTTTTATCATGTGGTCTTGGAACCAATTCCCAAGTATCATTCTTTTCAATTTGATCAAGCTCTTCATTCATGGCTTGCTTCCAACATTCATCTTTGCTAGCTTGATTGACATTGTGTGGTTCAATTGTGGATAGAAGTGCCAAATGACTAGAAGATCCCACAAGAGTTCTCCTTGTTCGTACACCTAATTCCTTGTCTCCCAAAATTTGAGATTCAGGATGATTCTTTTGAACATATCTGGATGGAGCTTTTTCAGATAGATCATCTTCAGGTTCTTCATTGGATCCACTGTCTATATCATTTCTATTTAATGTAGAAGGACATAAGTCACCATCATCTTCTTTTGTTGTTTGTTTTTCTTCTTTAGGAGCTGCAGGAGACTCATCAATAACAACATCAATACATTCAACAATCTTTCGAAGCCTTTTATTGTAACATTTGTATGCTTTGTTTGTAGATGAGTAACCAAGAAATATCCCTTCATCTGATCTAGGTTCAAACTTGCCAAGCTTTTCATCATTATTTTTGATAAATCATTTGCTTCCAAAAACTCTAAAATCATTTACAGAGGGAGAATTACCATACCATAGTTCATATGGAGTTTTATCACTATTTACCCGAACATGTGCCTTGTTGAGAATGTTTGCTGCTGTATGTGCTGCTTCTCCCCAGAAAGTGTCAGGTGTTCTAGAATCATCAAGCATAGCTCTAGCCATTTTTTGAATTGTTCTATTCATTCTTTCTGCTTTGCCATTTTGTTGTGGAGTGCCAGCTACAGAGAACTGCCTTTTTATGCCTTGTTGTTCACAAAATTCAAGGAATTCATTTGATGTATATTCTCCTCCTCGATCAGATCTAAGACACTTCATTTTTAGATCCAATTCATTTTCAACCAGTGCTTTGAAGATCTGAAATTTCTCAAATGCTTCATCCTTGTGTTTAATGAACCCGATCCAACACATTCTAGAGTAATCATCAATAAATAAGATATAGTATTCTTCCCCACGTGGTGACTTTTTCCTCATAGGTCCACATATGTTAGTATGAATGAGTTCAAGAGGCTCACTTGATGATCCTTCTTTGGCATTAAATCGTACTCTGGTCTGCTTACCGAACTGGCAAGATTTGCATATGATACTTTCTGGTAGATTAATATTGGGAAGACCACGAACAGCTTGAAGTCTGCTTGCTTTGTTGATTTGAGAGAAGCTCAGATGCCCCAGCCTTCTATGCCATAGCCAATTTTCTGAAGACTTGCTCAAGTAACATTGATCTTTGCAGTTCTTTAGTACATATAGGTTGCTTGGATTTCTTTTCCCTTTTATGATAATTTTACCTGTATCAAGATCACGAACCACACATACTTTTGAACTAAAGACAACTTCTGTTCCTTGATCACACATTTGACTACACTTAACAGGTTATGCCTTAATCCATCCACATACATGACATCATTAGCCTTCACCTTTTCTTTTAGAAACACTGGCCCTTTTCTTTAATTACAGCAGGAGTATCATTTCCAAAAGTAACTTTCTTTTCTTTTTCTAGAGCATTATATGCAAGAAGTTTGCTTTTGTCACCTGTCATGTGTCTTGAGCACCCACTATCAATGTACCATTGATTTTCTTCACCTTCTGCAAATAATGCTATCCCACAATTTTCAACCTGTAATTCTTTCTTTTTCCATACTTTAGAGCTTGAGGAAACATGTTCATTTGGCTGGACCTTGCTCCTGCATTCAGATTCTTCATGACCAAAGTTATTGCAATAAGTACATTCAACTTCATTTTGAAGAGGAGAAAAGTTGTTATAGGTGTTCTTATTTGGTTCAATATTCATCCTTTTCTTTCTTGCTTCTCTTGTCATGATGGTTTTATAGGCAACACATTGAACAACTTTATGACCAAAATTGTGACATGAGAAACATTGTCCATTGAAGTAGAAATTTCTGCGATCATGAAATCTTCTATTTGAATTTACCTGCTGGTTGTGGCTCCTTTGAAATTTATTCCTGTCAGTGTTCCTTGAAGTGCGATGATCCTGATTTACCTGTAAAGAATCCTTGCTTCCTTGTTGAGAGGCAGGATATTGTAAACCAGTAGTTGTTGCCTTTAGATAGTTTGGTGCTGAAGCCTGAGAGTATTCTCCAATATATCCAAGACCTGTTTTTATGAGAGGAGAACGTTGAGAATTGATAATTTCATCTAAGGTTTCTGAACTTTTAGCAAATCTAAGATTGAGATTTTTTACTTTCTCATTATCTTTCCTTAGACTTACAACTTCACACTCCAATTCCTCAATGCGTTTTTCCTTTGCTTCAAGCTGATTTTCAAGAGTCTCTATGATTATGTTCTTTTCTTCTAGGCTTACTTTGAGTTGATTGTTTTCTTCAAGAAAATCATTGTCTTCCAGAGCATCCACAAAAGTATCCTTTTCTTCTCTTTCTTCAAATTCCATGAGAAGTCTAAGATCTTCTTCACATTCTTCCTCACTATCAGATGACCCATCACTATCTTCATTAGTATAGTAGCTTTTCTTAGAGCTAGATCGGTTCTTATTCCTTCTTGCTACTTCTTTTCCTTTAGCATATGTTTCTTTATAAGCACATTTTGCAGCATAATGACCAACTTTTCCACACTCAAAACATTTGAAAGGAAGCTTACCTTTGAATCTTCCAGTACCTAGTTGGAGCTTTCTCACAAAATTCGCTTCTTCTTCTTCGGATAT
Organism: Pinus albicaulis; assembly: GCA_034641835.2. Classification (NCBI taxonomy): domain Eukaryota; kingdom Viridiplantae; phylum Streptophyta; class Pinopsida; order Pinales; family Pinaceae; genus Pinus; species Pinus albicaulis. Next base: position 305,647,621 of record CM076576.1, on the reverse strand, counting down.
ATAGCTGGATTCTTTGACAACTTCCTTTTCTTTTCCTCTTGCAGATACCTTAAAAGCAGCTTCTTTGATTTGAGACGAACCTCCTTGTCTCATTTCAAAAGCAGTCAGAATACCATGTAATTGAACAATAGTAAGAGTTTGCAGATCTTGCCTTTCTTCAATAGCTGAAACTTTAGAGTCAAATTTTGAAGTCAAGGATCTTAAGACCTTTTCCACCAAAGTAGTATCAGTTATGGTTTCACCCAAATTTCTCATTCGATTTACAATATCATCCAGACGAAGAAAGAAACTGGCAACACTCTCATCACTATGCATCTTCAAATTTTCATATTCAATTCTAAGAGTTTGGAGTTTTGCACTTTTTACCTTCGTGTCTCCTTCATAGCTTAGAATGATTTTGTCCCATATATATTTTGCTGAATGTAGCTGTATCACTTTAGCAAATTCTGATTCAGACATGCTTCCCAATAAGACATTCACTGCTTTGGCATTGATTTCATACTTCTTTCTTTCAGCTGCATCAGTAGGAATACTTGTCGGGTATTGATAACCTTCTTCCACGATGGCCCATACATCTGCACCAAGACTTTGCAGATATGCTTTTGTTCGTACCTTCCAGAATATCAGATTGCTTCCATTGAATAAAGGTGGCTTTATAGACATTACTCCTTCTTGACTTCCCATTGCGACGGATCTCCTTCAAGCGATCAAGCTTCTGCAGAAGGACCTGCTCTGATACCAATTGTTGGGAAAAATACTGAGAGGGGGGGGTGAATCAGTATTTACTGCATATTCAAAATTTTTTACTTTTTCACTCTCTAAAACCCATACGCTACTTTCCTTTAGTAAACTCGCGTATACACGCGGATATCCTTCATACAACTCGTGTATTAGCAGAGATCTAATTATGCAGATATTTATTAACTTAGTTCTTTGCAACATTCATTCATCTGATGTTAAGTTATCAGTAAACATGTGCAGCAACAACAGAATAAACCATCACACAAAGCATCACACATGAACACCAGGATTTTTAGGTGGAAACCCAAGTCGGGAGAAAACCACCGCTGCAGTTGCTCAGCCTTCAATATTTTATTATAGAGAAAACATCTTACAACATATGTGCTGGTGCAGACTCCTACCAGCACGCAGGCACCCACCTGCGCTCATTTACCAACCTCTCCTAGAAGGGAGCTCCAACCCCCTGACTCAGCGCCGCCCTTCCCGAAGGGAGCTATGACCCCGTTTCCGTTTACCGCCCTCAATTCGGAAGGGAGCGCAGCCCTTGACCTTGCTTACCAGCCTCACCTCGGGAAGGGAGCTACAACCCCCCGATTGAAGGCTACAACCCCAAAGACTCTATGGACCATGTTTCATCAATTTTCACACTAGATCCAAAAAGCCTTTAGGACACCACTGGCAGCTAATGCTTCTGCTCATATTTTCAGACCGGGACCCACTCCATACTTTAAGTTACCACCAACCATGAAACAGATACATATAACTCACTGACAGATATCAGTAAACCAGTAGAACAGATCAGACATTTCTTACCACAGACTTCAGCAAACCCTAGTTTGCATACGCGCTTTCCTTTCACTGATGTCACGTATATACGCGCTTCCGTTCACATAAACCAGCGTATACTTCTGTACATATTACAGATCTAATTTCATTGTGCATACGCGCTTTCTCTTCAGCGAAGCCGCGTATACACGCGCTTCCTCTATGGCAAACAAGCGTATGGTTCTTCAGACATTTAGGTCATTGCAATTCTTCAGAACAGATACATCACACAGATTTTTACCCTTTACTTCAGACAGATGTTCGCCTCATCTCAGATATAATCATTCCATAAACAGATCTAGCAAATACAAGTACATTTCAGATCTAGATCCCCTTTTTCATCATTGGTGCATCATACATTCAGATCTATCATGCAACTGTAACCCTTTCCATTCAAATCTACTTCAGAGAGAAGTATTCATTCAAGCTCAGACATCTTGCACCCACACTCATAATTTTCACAATGAATTTCTTCTCCTTATATAGGTTTACCCTTTTTCAATAACATGAGCCAAAACCACATTACTTCCGATGGTATTCCTGGACGGGGTCATTTAGACGAATCATTACCCAATACAATGGGTCAATACCATGGTGGTTACCCCTGGTTTTGCACTTTATGGGCGCTTTTTTTCCCATACGCGACTTGGCACGTTGTTCCCCGCATGCATACGCGACTTATTCTAGACAAATCCGCGTATGCCTTGAGACATACTCTTTTCATCATAGATCTAGCACATATTGAATTCCTTTCTTCATTGCCTTCTGTACTCACAAGTCCATCAGGTCAAGACTAACTTCATCAGGTGGTTTGCCATCAAGGACAACATATGTCAACAGTTGCATGTCTTCATCTTCCTTCAGTGGGTTGGCATCAAGGACAACACTCTGCATCATATTGCCAACAATCTCCCCCTTTGGACTTGATTGCAACCACGATGGTGTTTGGTTACCCCAACAGATAGGTACATTAAGAATATACTGACACCATGTCACTCTCCCCCTTTGACATCAAGGGGAAAGGGTGGATCAAAACCAACATACTCTCCCCCTTTTCTCCGCAGGTGGAAGAAGCGTTCTGCAGATCTGATATATACTGAAGTGACCAAGCTCCCCCCGGGTTCATGCTGAATCTTCAAACATATTTTCCAATGAAGTACATGACTCTATGAACTGCCTATCACCAAAGACTCATACTTACATCAAATATCCAACCAAGTGGATTTACAAAATTAGACTCAGCTACCCAACCAAGTGGGTTTACAAATTTGACAAGTCCTTACATGACTGAATATTACAAATTTTACATCATGGGTCTCAACATGACCTTTTCATCAAAAATACAAATATGACTTTTCATAACCAATACCAAAAAGACCTCAAGAGAGATCATATATCAGAACCACCATAATGCCAGCAATGCATTATACTCAGCAAGACTAATGCTCCCCCTGAATATGTGCATCCAAGCATCCTTTCCATATGACTAAGGCTCCCCCTTAGTTAGTGCATCCTGAACACTTTCACCAACAAATCATCAAGGCATCTTTATCAAAACATTAGAAATAGAATTATGAGAACTGGAACACCACCAGAGATACCAAACAATATCAGAGATACCAAACAGCACTGCAGCTGTGCTGAAGAGAGCTGACTCCAAACAGAAAATTGTCAGCAATCAGACATACGCGGTTTTCTGTGCATGAACTCGCGTATATACGCGACTGTGTTTCAGGAAATCCGCGTATGCAATACCATCTTCTAAATTTATGCATATTTTTTCTTTTGACTGGCAGAGAACACTCCCAGCTTCTGTCTTAGATACTCGAATGCTTCCCTGGGCAGAGGTTTGGTAAAGATATCAGCAACTTGTTCTTTGGAGGGAACATACTCCAACTTCACCTTTTGTTCAAGCACTTGTTCACGTAAGAAGTGATACTTGATGGGAATGTTCTTGGTATTTGAATGCATAACAGGATTCTTTGAGATACTGATGGCACTTGTGTTATCACACATAATGGAGATAGGAGATGTACATTTGATTTGGAAATCTTGCAAGGTTTGCATCATCCAAAGGATTTGAGTGCAACAAGATGCGGCAGCCACATATTCTGCTTCTGCTGTAGATAAGGCAATAGAATTTTGCTTCTTGCTGAACCAAGATACTAACCAGGGTCCCATATAGAATGCACCACCACTAGTGCTTTTCCGATCATCAACACTTCCAGCCCAATCTGCATCAGTGTAAGCATGAAGAGTAAGATCAGCATTCTTTTGATACCATAGACCAAAGTCTTGAGTTCCTTGTAGATATTTGAATATTCTTTTAACAGCCTGAAGGTGAGACTCTTTTGGATTAGCTTGGAATCGCCCAACAATCCCAACTGCATGCATAATGTCTGGTCTAGTCCCAGTGAGATAAAGTAGACTTCCTATCATCGATCTGTATTCTGGTTGATTCACCGTGGGAGAATCATCATGAGAACTGAGATTGCATCCGGTTATCATTGGTGTACTTACAAGTTTGCATTCTTCCATGCCATACTTCTTCAGAATTTTCTTAAGATATTTTTCTTGTGATAGGAATATACCATCTGTAGTTTGATGCACTTGTAAGCCAAGAAAGAATGTTAGTTCACCTAGTAGGAACATTTCAAATTCTTGCTGCATGACAGAAGCAAATTTCTGACTCATATATTCTTCATTACTCCCAAAAATGATATCATCAACATAAACAACCACAATCAATAGTTTATCATTTTCAGTCTTTGTGTATAAGTTGCTATCAGCAGACCCCTTTGAAAATCCTTGTTGATGAAGATATTTGTCAAGACGATAATACCATGCCCTTGGAGCTTGTTTGAGACCATATAGAGCCTTTTTAAGTATACAAACAAGATTTTCATCATTTCCCAAAATGAATCCTTCCGGTGGTTCTATATATACTTCTTCTTCTAGATCACCATTGAGAAAAGCAGATTTAACATCCATTTGATAAACTTTGATTTGATGATAACTTGAAAAAGCAAGAAACATTCTTATGGCTTCAAGTCTAGCTATAGGAGCAAAAGTTTCTTCAAAGTCTATACCTTCTTGTTGAGTATACCCTTTGCAAACCAATCTAGCTTTGTTTCTTACAACATCCCCATTCTCATTTAACTTGTTCTTGAAAATCCATTTGGTTCCAATGACATTTTTATCATGTGGTCTTGGTACCAATTCCCAAGTGTCATTCTTTTCAATTTGATCAAGCTCTTCATTCATGGCTTGCTTCCAACATTCATCTTTGCTAGCTTGATTGACATTTTGTGGTTCAATTGTGGATAGAAGTGCCAGATGACTAGAAGATCCCACAAGAGTTCTCCTTGTTCGTACACCTGATTCCTTGTCTCCCAAAATTTGAGATTCAGGATGATTCTTTTGAACATATCTAGATGGAGCTTTTTCAGATAGATCATTTTCAGGTTCTTCATTGGATCCACTGTCTATATCATTTCTATTTGATGTAGAAGGACAAAAGTCACCATCATCTTCTTTTTTTGTTTGTTTTTCTTCTTTAGGAGCTGCAGGAGACTCATCAATACATTCAACAATCTTTCGAAGCCTTTTATTGTAACATTTGTATGCTTTGCTTGTAGATGAGTAACCAAGAAATATCCCTTCATCTGATCTAGGTTCAAACTTGCCAAGCTTTTCATCATTATTTTTGATAAAGCATTTACTTCCAAAAACTCTAAAATGCTTCACAGAAGGAGGATTACCATACCATAGTTCATATGGAGTTTTATCACTATTTACCCGAACATGTGCCTTGTTGAGAATGTTTGCTACTATATGTGCTGCTTCTCCCCAGAAAGTGTCAGGTGTTCCAGAATCATCAAGCATAGCTCTAGCCATTTGTTGAATTGTTCTATTCATTCTTTCTGCTACACCATTTTTTTGTGGAGTGCCAGCTACAGAGAACTGTCTTTTTATGCCATGTTGTTCACAAAATTCAAGGAATTCATTTGATGTATATTATCCTCCTCGATCAGATCTAAGACACTTGATTTTTAGATCCAATTCATTTTCAACCAGTGCTTTGAAGACCTGAAATTTCTCAAATGCTTCATCTTTGTGTTTAATGAGCCCGATCCAACACATTCTAGAGTAATCATCAATAAATAAGATATAGTATTCTTCCCCACGTGGTGAATTTTTCCTCATAGGTCCACATATGTCAGTATGAATGAGTTCAAGAGGCTCACTTGATGATCCTTCTTTGGCATTAAATCGTACTCTGGTCTGCTTACCTAATTGACAAGATTTGCATATGATACTTTCTGGTAGATTAATATTGGGAAGACCACGAACAGCTTGAAGTCTGCTTGCTTTGTTGATTTGAGAGAAGCTCAGATGCCCCAGCCTTCTATGCCATAGCCAATTTTCTGAAGACTTGCTCAAGTAACATTGATCTATGCCGTTCAGTACATACAGGTTGCTTGGATTTCTTTTTCCTTTTATAATGATTTTACCTGTATCAAGATCACGAACCACACATTATTTTGAACTAAAGACCACTTCTGTTCCTTGATCACACATTTGACTTACACTTAACAGGTTATGCCTTAATCCATCCACATACATGACATCTTTAGCCTTCACCTTTTCTTTTAGAAATACTGACCCTTTTCCTTTAATTACAGCAGGAGTATCATTTCCAAATGTAACTTTCTTTTTCTTTTCTAGAGCATTATAAGTATGAAGTTTGCTTTTGTCACCTGTCATGTGTCTTGAGCACCCACTATCGATGTACCATTGATTTTCTTCACCTTCTACAAATAATGCTATCCCACAATTTTCAACCGGCGGTTCTTTCTTTTTCCACACTTTAGAGCTTGAGGGAACATGTTCTTTTGGCTGGATCTTGCTCCTGCATTCAGATTCTTCATGACCAAAGTTATTGCAATAAGTACATTCAACTTCGTTTTGAAGAGGAGAAAAGTTGTTATAGGTGTTCTTCTTTTGTTCAATATTCATCCTTTTCTTTCTTGCTTCTCTTGTCATGATGGTTTTATATGCAACACATTGAACAGCTTTATGACCAAAATTGTGACATGAGAAACATTGTCCATTGAAGTAGAAATTTCTGCGATCATGAAATCTTCTATTTGAATTTACTTGTTGGTTGTAGCTTCTTTGAAAGATCTCCCTGTTAGTGTTCCTTGATTTGAGATGATCATGCTTTACCTGTAAAGATCCTTTGTTCCCTTGCTGAGTGGCTGAATGTAGTGAACTAGTTGTGGCTGCTTTCAGATAATTTGGTGCTGAAGTCTGGGAAGATTCCCCAGTATATCCAAGACCTATTTTTATAAGAGGATACCATTGTATCTTGATAATCTCATCTAAGGTTTCTGAACCTTTAGAAAATCTAAGATTGAGGGTCTTCACTTTCTCATTATCTTTCCTTAGACTTACTACTCTCTTGTCATGATGGTTTTATATGCAACACATTGAATAGCTTTATGACCAAAATTGTGACATGAGAAACATTGTCCATTGAAGTAGAAATTTCTGTGATCATGAAATCTTCTATTAGAATTTACCTGTTGGTTGTAGCCTTTTTGAAAGATCTCCCTGTTAGTGTTCCTTGAATTGAGATGATCATGCTTTACCTGTAAAGATCCTTTGTTCCCTTGCTGAGTGGCTGAATGTAGTGAACCAGCTGTGGCTGCTTTCAGATAATTTGGTGTTGAAGTCTGGGAAGATTCCCCAGTATATCCAAGACCTGTTTTTATAAGAGGAGACCGTTGTACCTTGATAATCTCATCTAAGGTTTCTGAACCTTTAGCAAATCTAAGATTGAGAGATTTCACTTTCTCATTATCTTTCCTTAGACTTACTACTTCACACTCCAATTCCTCAATACGGTTTTCTTTTGCTTCAAGCTGATTTTCAAGAGTCTCTATGATTATGTTATTTTCTTCTAGGCTTACCTTGATTTGAGTGTTTTCTTCAAGACAATAATTGTCTTCTAGAGCATCCACAAAAATATCTTTTTCTTCTCTAGATTGATTCTTATTCCATCCTCCTACTTCTTTCACTATTTTCCATACTGCTACACCAAGATTTTTCAGATATGCTTTTGTTCGTACCTTCCAGAATATCAGATTGCTTCCATTGAATAGAGGTGGCTTTAGAGACATCTTCCCATTGCGACGGATCTCCTTCAAGCGATCAAGCTTCTGCAGAAAGACCTGCTCTGATACCAATTGTTGGGAAAAATACTGAGAGGGGGGGTGAATCAGTATTTAGGACTTTATCAAACTTTTTACTTTTTCACTTTCTAAAACCCATACGCTACTTTGCTGAAGCCAACTAGCGTATACACGCGGATATCCTTCATAAAACTCGCGTATACACAGAGATATAATTATGCCATTAGTTCTTCACTTATATCATTCCATCATTCATTCATTAGATGTTCTATAAACAGTAAACATGTGCAGTAAGAACAGAATAAACCATCACACAAAGCATCACACATGAACACCAGGATTTTTAGGTGGAAACCCAAGTCGGGAGAAAACCACCGCTGCAGTTGCTCAGCCTTCAATATTTTACTATAGAGAAAACATCTTACAACATATGTGCTGGCGCAGACTTGACCAGCACGCAGGCACCCACCTGCGCTCGTTTACCAGCCTCTCCTGGAAGGGAGCTCCAACCCCCTGACTCGTTTACCAGCCTCTCCTGGAAGGGAGCTACGACCCCCGATCTCGTCTACCAGCCTCACCTAGAAGGGAGCTACAACCCCCTGACTGAAGGCTACAACCCTCAGCACCTCTATGGACCACGTTTCATCAATTTTCACACTGGATCCAAAGCATCCTTTAGGACACCACTTGCAGGCCACGTTTCATCAAATTTTCAGACTGGACCCACTCCATACATTTAAGCACAGTCAAACATGAAACTGATACATATAACTCACTGACAGATATCAGTAAACCAGCAGAACAGATCAGACATTTCTTACCACAGACTTCAGCAAACCCTAGTTTGCATACGCGCTTTCATTTCACCGATGTCGCGTATATACGCGCTTCCGTTCACATAAACCAGCGTATACTTCTGTACATATTACAGATCCAATTTCATTGCGCATACGCGCTTTCTCTTCAGCGAAGCCACGTATATACGCGCTTCCTCTTCGGCGAACTAGCGTATGGTTCTTCAGACTTTTATGTCATTGCAATTCTTCACAACAGATACATCACTTCAGATTTTACCCTTTACCTCAGACAGATGTTCGCCTCATCACAGATCTAATCATTTCATAAACAGATCTAGCAAAAACAAGTACATTTCAGATCTAGATCTCCTTCTTCATCATTGGTGCATCATACAATCAGATCTATCATTCAACTGTAACCCTTTCCATTCAGATTTACTTCAGAGAGAAGTATTCATTCAAGCTCAGACATCTTGCACCCACACTCATGATTTGCACAATGAATTTCTTCTCTTTATATAGGTTTACCCTTTTTCAATACCATGAGCCAAAACTACATTACTTTCGATGGTATTCCTAGACAGGGTCATTTAGACGAATCATTACCCAATACAATGGGTCCATACCATGGTGATAACCCCTGGATTTGCACTTTATGAGTGCTTTGCCCATACGCGACTTGGCACGTTCTTTCCCGCGTGCATACGCGACTTCCCCTAGACAAATCCGCGTATTCCTTGAGACATACTCTTTTTATCATAGATCTAGCAAATACTGAATTTCTTTCTTCATTCCCTTCTGTACTCACTGTAGATATATCAGATTTACTTCATCAAGAACATATTCTATCAAGCACAACTTCATCGGATCGGAATCACACAACACACAACACAAATTTCATGTCTTCATCTTCATTCAATGGGTTGCCATCATGACAAATAATCCGTGACCATAATATTGCCAACATTGAACATTATGGGAAAATGTGATATATATCAGGAAAATTATCCTAACATTATTGATTTGTGTATCAGGTGTTCGAGGGGCAATACGAGGTTGAAATCAGCAGAACGTGATACGATCACAAGGGAAAATAATACCTCTAATGAAGGTGTGACTCGTGCAGAGATTGGAAATCTGCTGGAAGAATTTAAGATAGACATACTTGGGACTCTAACAACACAGTTCGATATTATGCAAGCCAAACAGAAACAGGCAGAAGCAGAGCAGAATTTGGCAATATTTTGTCCCAGATGTAGAAAGAAGCACAACCACAAAGAATGCCCATTGGATGTGATTAAAGTTTGCGCCATTTGCACGAAGGATCACCCTACGGAAGGATGTCCTTCGCTTCCTGGCCTAAAAGCAGTCTATAAGGAGGCAGAAGAAGAATCGGAAGTGGTATGTCTGCTTAATCAGTGCCGACAATGGCAGCCACGACCATCAGGTATGACAAATGATCCATTTTCTTTTCAACCTCCTCAATATAATTCTCAACAGCATAGTGGGATGTGGCAGAATCAACCATCTTTCCCTAATTGGTCACAACAACCATTTCCTCCCACATCTTGGCCAAATCAAACAAATCAAAATAATTGGCCTAGCTTTCCTTTTTATCCACCTTTTTGGCCTACACAATGGTCCCCTTCTACTTCTCAGAATCAGGCCTGGCAGTCAAACTGGAAAAAACCTACAAATCAGCCAGTTGGATCAGTTCCTCTCTCTCAACCTACACTGCCAGCTCCTTATACAAACCCCCAGACCAATTTAAGACCACAACTCCCAGCCCAACCCAACCCAAACCCAAACAATAGGCCAGTTCAGTCTGTTCAAATCATGGAACCCCCAGAAGTAGAAACTGAGCTGAGGGAGTGTAATGATCTTCAATTGAGGTCTGGGCGCATAGTTGAAACAAAGAGAAACAATGATGTCCACATTGAAGATCTGTTACCTGCAGAACAAACAATACAAGGCGAGAAGGAAGTCCAACAACAAAACCAACAAAAAAATCAACAACAAGTAACAACTTCCTCTCCACCATTCCCAAAACGATTGATTATACCTTGTCCATTAGAACAACCTAATTTTGATCTTCTGGGAGAATTAAAAAATTTGTGCATAAAAATCCCTCTCCTCCAAGCTATTCAAGATATTCCTATATATGCAAAAACTATTAAGGAATTATGCATAAAGAAGCCAAAGAGGAGAACAACAACCAATCCTACTGTCCAAATAGTCGATACCTTATCTGACTTATTATCAGGAATGGAAACACCCATCAAATATGAAGACCCAGGAAATCCTATAGTGACAGTGCAGATCAATGGCCAATCATTTCCAAATGCCTTAGTTGACTTGGGGGCAGAAATTAACATTTTAACAACCACCACCTGTCAAAAACTTGGAATTACATCACTCGAACCAACAACAACCTTGTTGGAATTGGCTGACCGATCAGTAGTCAAACCAGAAGGTATACTACAAGATGTAATGGTATCAGTAGATTCCTGGGAATACCCTGCTGACTTCCTGGTTATCAATCCAAAGAATCGACTAGATGGACATCCGTTAATTCTAGGTAGACCTTGGTTGGCAACTGCCGATGCTTATATTGGATGCTGACAAGGCAACATGACAATTACAAGGGGAAATTATGTTAAGAATTTAGCCCTATATCCCCCAGCCCAGCCAAGTCTATCAATAATCACAACAAGAAAACCACCTGCATCATACCTTATGGAGAATATGAGATCACCTCTAACCATAGAAAATGCTCTTGATTTTAAAGATCAAATAGAGGATGATATCATTAATAATTTTATTAATAAGTCACAAACTAGATCTCATTTGCAATGTCACATGATCAAAGCAGCATTCGATAATAAAGAAGAAGAAGATCCTTTCAAAGATATTCTTGATCAAACAATACCTACTACTTCTGTGAGCAATAGCAAGGTTGTAGAAATTGAGACGGGAAAAAATTTAAATATTAATAAAAATCTCACTGCTGAACAAGAAGAGAAATTGGTCCAATTATTACGAAAATACAAAGCAGCCTTTGCATGGGATTACCCCGATATGAAAGGAATTGATCCTCAATTGTGTACTCACCACATTTACATTGAAAAAGATGCAAGACCCATTCGCCAACCTCAAAGGAGACTAAATCCTCACCTTAAAGATATTGTGAAAGAAGAATTACAAAAACTATTGGATGTTAATTTCATCTACCCAATATCCGATAGCAAGTGGGTCTCTCCACTAGTAGTTGTACCAAAAAAGAATGGGAAGTGGAGGATATGTGTAGATTACCGTGAACTTAATAAAGCAACACAGAAAGACCACTTTCCCCTTCCTTTCATTGACCAGGTATTAGACACATTGGCAGGAAAGAAATTCTTTTCTTTCCTTGATGGCTTCAGTGGGTACAATCAAATCCAGATTGCCCCTGAAGATCAGGACAAAACTACTTTTACCTGTCCATGGGGGACATTTTCCTACCGAGTCCTACCTTTTGGCCTATGCAATGCCCCTGCTACATTCCAAAGGGAAATTCTGAGCATTTTTGCAGACCTAATAAATGAAGGCCTCGAAGTATATATGGATGATTTCACACCCTATGGAGATGACTTTGAGCCTGCATTAGAAAACCTAGAAAAATTATTGCAAATATGCATCGACACTAGGCTTTGCTTAAGCAACGAAAAGTGTCTCATGATGATGACCGAAGAAGTTATCTTAGGGCATTATATTTCGGCAGCCAGAATTCAAGTAGACCTGGCTAAAATTTAAATACTCTTGTTAATTCCTACGCCTCTTACACAAACAGAGGTACGTAGCTTTCTTGGATTTTCTAGTTACTATAGAAGATTTATAGAACATTATTCTCGAATAGCTGCACCTTTATATGCACTGACTGGAAATGTTGATTTCACTTGGATAGATAAATGTGATAATGCCTTTAATGATCTGAAGAAGCTCGTTTCAACAGCCCCAGTGCTGAGGGGCCCAAATTGGAATTTGCTATTCCAAATCTCATCTGATGCTTCAGACATAGCAATTGGAGCAGTACTTGGGCAGGAGGAAGAAAAGAAGCCATATGCAATTTACTACATTAGCAAAAATCTATCCCCTGCTAAATTAAATTATACTGTGACTGAGAAAGAATTTTTAGCTATAGTTCATGCTATAAACAAATTTAGACATTACATAACTAGGTATCCTATAGTACTATAGACTGATCACTCTGCCATTAAATTCTTAGCAAATAAACCTGTTACAAACGGAAGAGTGACAAGGTGGTTAATTTTACTGCAGGAATTCGACATCACAATCAGAGTTCGACCTAGGAAAGAGAACCCTGTAGCTGACTTTCTGTCAAGAATGCCAAAGCCAATAGATATAGAAGCAGTTGAAGATCAATTTCCAGATGAGCATCTCTTCGCTGTTACTATTAGAACACCGTGGTATGCTGATATAGCAAACTATTTGGAAATAGGTAAATTACCTAAACATCTGTCTCTTAATGAACGTAAGAAAATAATACATCGCAGTACCCCCTTCTCCTGGATTGGAGGCTACCTATTTCATACAGGTGAAGATATGAAAATAAGGAGATGCGTTAGGGAGGATGAGGTATTTTACATCTTGAAAGCATGCCATGATGGACAGTGTGGCGGACATTTTGCAGATCATAGAACTGCCCACAAAGTTTTATGAATGGGCTACTATTGGCCTACTATCTTTAAAGATGCTAAAAAATTCGTATAGGCCTGTGATAGCTACCAGAGGGCAGGTTGACCTGGGCAGTCTGATGAAATGCCTCTGAACCCCCAACTAGTGATTGAACCGTTTGAACGTTGGGCCCTTGACTTTGTTGGTCGTATTAACCCCCCACCAAACCAAAAAACGTACATCCTAGTTGTAACTCAATATGTCACCAAATGGGTTGAGGCAGAAGCTCTTTCAAAAGCTACAGAAGACTCTGTAATACAATTCCTTTTCCAAATTTTTGTGCGCTATGGCCTCCCAAGCCATATAATCATAGATGGAGGACCACAGTTTGTAGGTAACAAATTAGCTGAAACATTGCAAAACTACGACGTTCAGCACAAGATTAGGACTCCATATTACCCACAGGCCAATGGCCAAGTCAAGAGCACGAACAAAGTAATTGAATCTATATTAACAAAAACAGTTGCCTCTCATAGATGAGATTGGGCCTACAGATTGCCAGAAGCATTGTGGGCATATCGAACAACGTGGATACCTACCACATGATATTCACCATACCAATTGGTATTTGGCAAGGAACCCATCTTCCCTATAGAATTCGAGGTTCAAACACTAAGAACAGCTCAAAAGGTGGGTCTAGATTTGAATGAAGCCCAGGCTAAAAGACTACAACAAATCAATGAGCTGGATGAAATCAGACTCTCTACTCTTCATCACACAACATTAATTCAGCAATAGAGAGCCAAATGGCATGACACCCATATCAAAGGAAAGATATTCCATGAAGGAGACTGGGCACTCCTATATGATTCCAGGTTCCAGGATTTCCCAGGAAAACTCTAGACACGATGGCTCGGACCCTATGAAATACAGAAGGTGCACAATAATGGAATTGTTACATTAGTTACCATTGACAGATCTGGACATTCCTTTAAGGTAAACGGTCATCGAGTACGATTGTATCATAAACCGCTCATCTGGGAATCCTTCTACCAACAGTTTCAAGGAGATTCTACAATAGAGATTCTTGCTGAAGGGGAGAAATCCTCCTCGGCACCAGTTTGATAAATCACTTCTTTTTTAAGTTTTTGCACATAAAGCATTTTTTCGTTTTTTCGCTTGTTGTTTTGTGGAATTTGTTTTCAGACATTTGGTTTATATTACTTCCCTACTTTTTATCGTTTGTGTCGTAAAATCTGATTTCTTTGAAAGAGGAAAAAATCTTTTTATTTCTGCTTGTTTTACCGTTCCTTTCTAAGAACGAAGAGAGAAAAACTCTTTTGAAAGGAACAGCAGTCCACAGAGTATTTTATTGTTGTTCCTTTCGAAAGGAACAACAGTTTCACAGATTTTTTTTGTTGTTCCTTTCCAAAGGAACAACACCTTCACAAAGTATTTTCTTGCTGTTCCTTTTGAAAGGAACAACAATTTCACAGATTGGTTTTGCTATTCCTTTTAAAAGGAACAACACTTTTTTTGTGGATTTTTTTCTGGTTTAAGCCAACATTTTGAATTTTTGACTCCTTTTCTAAAGGAAAATATATCATTTATATACAATCATACAAATTAAAGCCTACTGTAATCAACAAATCAAGAGAAATCGTCATCTTTTCACGAAAATTGTCTAGTAATTATAAGAAATAAAGAAAAAGGGGCATGATCAATAACATAACTTTGCTATCTTATTACCATTGAATTAATCTGATTGACTATCTTTATCATGATTGGTTCTTTCCCACATACTATAATTTTCTTTGATGTTTATCTATGGAATAAGAATAAGGGTATATTCCTTTCTATTGAGATGTTCAAACTTCTTCCACCATCCCTACTCTTAAGGAGTGTTGAGCCATCCCTTATGTTTAACTGAGGAAAAATGTTGTTTCTAAACGAAAGAAAAAAATATTTTTCATTAATAATGATTTTGCAGATGGAGGATAGGGGGTCTCACCAAGAGCCAACCTACCATGATCATAGGGAAGACAGTGAAGTGGCATTCCCATTATGGCCACTAAACCAGGGAAATGGTCCAACAGACAAATTGAAAAATCAAGAAGTCCTTGGAATAGGAGGTCTCATCACGAGCCAGCCTGCCCACCTTTCACTTCTTCCCAATGAACGGCATTGTGGTTTATCTGGTCACCAAGCCAACACAATGGCCTCCGTCATGATATTCAATAAAAATAACTTCCTCAGCATACATAAAGGACAATGGTTCCATGGGTAAGAAAGAAACTCTGTCAAGGTTATGGACACTTGTGGGTAGCAGAGCTCTACTGATGGTATTGGAGTCACACTTATACACATCAATAGTTATATTTAACCCTTTTTCCTATATCTTTATTTAATGTCAAAATAAAATATGAACCCTTTACCTTTACCTCCGAACCTATTACACATGAAAATCATTATAAGTCGATCAAATTAATCCAAAATGGTAAATAATGTAATTATACTTATGGTTATCATATGCTGTCCCTTTTCCTTGTATTTGAATCATTACAAAACGATTTTCTATTTATTAACGATTTATTACATGCATTGATTTCAATATTTGCTGCAATTTGATTGAACGTATTATAATTATGGCCGCTTTTTACTGCTGTACTATTGTTGTGCCACACATTTTATTCTCAATTGACAGTCGAGGACGACCTTTCATTCATTTAGGGGGCGCGGATGTCTGCATGCAAATAAAACTCCAAGATTTCCTCAAACCAAACCCTTGTATTTTAGAAAATAAAAAATTTTCGACGAACTGTGCTATGCTGTTCCATTGTGATTACTGTGTGTTGAGAAACTAACAGAGCAAAAATATGGGAGGACGGCCAATTCGCAGTGAACCTCAAGTGCTGATTATCTCTGATGCTGCACGAGAAATTTTGGAAATACTGGTATGGACTATATATTTCATGAGAATGCAGCAACCCCATAAAGTAGTGGCCACCGAATTCTTACTGAACCTAAAGAAGGGATCCTCCATGGTCAGAGGGAGGCAGATAGTTGTATCCGACGAAATAATTGCAGAAGTGTCTGGAATTCTTGCACAAGGAACTATCTAGACTCAGAAGAAGATTAGGATTCAGGAAGCTATAAATTTTTTTCAAGATGACGAATAGACGTTAGTCATCAAAGGTAGAGGAGTCCAGCCAGCGTCACTAGGAGAGCCATGGACAGAGTTAGCCAAAATTGTGCAGGCTTACATAACGTGTGATGGGAGGAAGGATGTGGTAAGACCTCGCCACCTTAAGCTACTAGCCGTATTAAAATAGAAATGCACCATTAATTTTCCTGCATTTTTAAATTCTTTGTTGAATGATATTGCTCGTAGTATAAGAAAAGCCCAACATGTAGATATGGTGGTCAGCCACCATTGTTTAATTCGTTTAATAGTGAGTCAGAGCCTTGCCCAGCAACAGACCAGCTGGGAAGAATTAATATTTTCTATTGATGGAGGGTTGGCTCTACCAGCTCTAAAACGGAAAAGGATGGTCGGCTCAATTGTTGAGCCTTCTACTCATAAACAGTTCCACCGGTTGAAATGAATTAGAAGGATGGTGGAAGAACTTCCGGGCAGCAGCCAGCGCGTGGAATTGCAGAGCTCAGAGGAGGAACAACCTCCACAATTGGAGGGAGTAATCCCTCGCACTGACGAGGAAGAGCAATTAGAGGAAGTAAGCCCTCAAAATGATGAGGATGAACAATTGGAAGGAGAAATTTGCTACTCAGACAAAGAAGAAATAAGCCGCCAATCCAGTAGTGAAAACAAACCGAGTGCGGAGGAAGAAGGAATCGAAGGAAATTCTGAAGAAGAAGAAGTTGAGGGAGAAATTTGATATTCAGATGAAGATGAAGGAAGTTATCACACCGGTGCAGAAGACGAGGACAATCATAGTAGCAATAAGGATTAAACAGAGCTGCTCGAGAATGTTATCGTAAGTCCTTTACAGGAAGATCAATTGGCCCAGATTTTGGCCAATATGAGTGATTATGCACGGCCGCATAGCCCCTTGGACCTCAATATAGATATTAATCAACTTCCGGAATACTCTGCTATTGACAAAGAAACAGCTGGAGAAAAACTGAATGAAACAACAAACCCTAGCGAAGCTAGGGTTGCTTCTCTAGAGGGATGTGAGCAGGAGAACGAAAACACTGAAGTTGAAAACCCCCAGGGGATTGCAGAGTTAACTGAGAATATGATTCCAAGAGAATTGAGCCAAGGGCACATAAATGTAGAAGAGGAGCCCTGAGGAGAAGAGTAAGAAGAAAATTTTGTTGAAGACATGGCTGATATGGACCAAAATTCTGTTGAACAAACGAGTGCATATGGAGGAATGACTGTTCCATTAAGAAAAAAAAGAAAACAACTGAGATTGAGAAGCTTCGAAAGGAGCGAATAAAGCTTCATAAATTAGTTGAACAGCTCAGGCAGACCATTAGGGTTCTGAAGATGAAATGCATGCCCAAGCAAGCCCGTAAGAGAAGGAGCATTGCTAGCAAAAGAAGCTCGAAAAAGAGAAGATTAATCGCTGGTAGGAACCCCCAAGCTACAAAAGAAACCATACCTGAGCCTAATTATGAGGATGTGGAGCAACAAACAGTTGTTCCAGAGGAACCAGTTTTGAGTGACAATAGGCAATCTAGCAGTCAGCACACTTTCAGTGAGCCAACACTGCTCATACTTCAGGAAGAATTAACACAGGCCTGATTAGAAAGGCAGAGATTGGAGGAAGATACTGTTCCAAGAACAAGATATCAGGAATTGCAGCAACAAATGAAAATTATTCATGAAGCAGAAGTTGAAGCTCATGAAAAACGACGGAAAGCAGAGGTAAAGGCTGATAAGGTAATGAACCAACTAAAATTATCCTACACTCAAATGGACACTCTCTGCTCCTTGTATACTGATGTCTTAGCCTGTAGATGCCTAGCCAAAAACTATGCTCTCTTTTTATTAGAAAGATATTTAAAATTAAAGATCAAGGTAGTTAGGGCAGAGAAATCCATAGAGCTAAAAACAATAGATGATTTGATATCATGCTGCAAACTTTATGGGATCAAAGTACAACGCTTATTATATGAGTTTTATTTGCATAATCTAATACTTGAAAATGACTGTGAATCAAACCCTAGCCCTTTTATTGGAGATGTTCAGTTTAAAGCTTATAACGCTTTTCAAAGACAGAAAAATGTATTAGATCTATGGGTCAGAAGTGAACCTCAGAATCCACTTCAATTTTGGGCTATACAGAAACTCTTGATGATAAGGGAAGGCATTACCCGAACTCTAGGGCCTGTCCATAAATCAGTCATTCTGAAGGGAACAGATTATTTTTCATCCATTAGAAACCAATCCTACATAGCAGCCAAAGTCCGGTGGAGAACCTCGAATCAGAATGTGAAAAATAGGGAACCATTTAATTATAGAAACTTTGGGCTAGCTACAGACCATCTCATTGCCTATAGTCATCTTGTTTTAAAAGAAGGACCATATTGGTTAGGATGTACATTTCGCAGCCCTATTGTATGGTACCCTGCTTCGGATTACAAAGATATTTATGAACTTCCTGAAGGACAGATATAACATACTTTTGAGGAATTAGCTGCACACCATGGTTTTAGGCCAGTGGATGACAAACCTTATTCGGCTTATTCTTTGATTGCTCTCCATGTGAACTATAGCTTTCATGAGGGCATGAAAATGATTAAGTAGGGGGGTATGTTGGGCAGTGAAAGAGGTATGAAATTATTGTACATTTACTCATTCTTTACCATAAATATACTCCTGTTTGCCTTGGAAAGGTAATTTATCATAGGAATTATAATAGAATTGGAAAGGTTTATGTTTAATACAAAAAGGTGACTAAAAGCTACTTTTTGATTGACAAACAAGAATTCGGAGAGGTGAACAGTTGTACCAAAGGCGTGGTTGAGAAAAATTTAACTGCTACTCCATCATCATTGAATCATATCCAGCCAAAGGCAAGGAGATCTGAACGAATAGCCCATAAAAGGCAGGAAGCATCTCGGCCACAATCAGCACAAAAAACACGATGACTAAACAAAGAGGAGCGAAAGGATCACTGTTTAAACTTATCTTGTTCCTTGATTGGTCTGTCGAAGAATTGATATATAGAACCACGTCCTTTAGTGACGGGGGAGACAGATCGTTATTGTTATTGAGAATTGGTCAAAAGAATTTACATTTTCCCTGTTATATTAACTCTCTGTTTAAGAGAAAACCTTTCTGTAAGATTTTATGTTGGTTTAATACAAATCAAGTGTTTTATTTACCTTCTGCAATTCTGAATTAACCCAGCAATATTTCATTGGCTCTAAGGACCCGGATCTGATGGAATTACTTTTCTCTTTGTATTATAATCTTTATTTACTCTCGTGTGGAGTGCGTTTAATGTTTGAATTGGTTTATTGTTGATTGAATCAAATACAGAGTCACTGCTGTTTCGTTTCTTTACAATAAGCATAATTCTTTGTTCTATTACTTCGTTGTTGTCATAAAAATATTTACCGACTCGTATCTGATTTGAATTGTTGTTCCTTTAATTTATAATCTGTTATAATTGATGATTGCACGGTGAGAAGCTGTCGACAGAGTTGAAGCATAGAAATTTAGTGCTTTGAGTGTGTTAGAATTGTAATTGTTGTTCAATTTCCATTGTTGTTCCATTTCTGTTCATTGTAGTTACACACTGCTGTTCCTTTTCAGATTGCATTTTGTTTAAGTTTCTTTCATTGAATTTTCTTTCGGTTTGATTGTTTTAAGATCTCCAACTGTAGAGGATATAGGCTTTAGCTTCCAAATTCCCAGATTGGTCATCTTGCATCGATTTCTAAGGGAAAGAGTTACTGCTACTGCATCCCTGATCAATGTTTTGCAAAGATTGAAGTAGTTTAATCTTTCCATTCATGTCACTGTAATTAGGTCTCTTTTCAAGCATTGGTTACTTTTGTTCTTGTTATTTTATACTACATCTTCATAGCATTGCTCTTAGACAATTGCAAGCCTCAGACATAGTACACTCTTGGAATAAAAGGATGCTCTTGGATTGATAATTAATGTGAGGTAATTATGTTTTCAAAAGATACCTTTTTATGACTCGACACAAGCTTTCTCAGAGGATGACATGCCAATTGCAAAAAAATTGAAGAAAATTAATATAAAAGATGTTAGAAGAAAGAAAGACAACAAAAAAATAATGAAGTTCACCTCGAAAAGAAAGGACTAAAACTCCAAAGACCCATGTCATGGGACTTAGAAGAAGTAACATGCTAAAAAGAGTGAAAGAAGTACCCTTAAAATATGTAGAACAAATTGATTTGGAGGCAGAAGAAAATTCTTCGAGAGCATCACCACCTACCTACATTTCACCTCCTCTGATTCCAGGGAAATGTTTAGGTATTGATCCAGTAGGGTAAGAGATTTATGATTACATAGAATCACTGGATAAAAGAGGAAATAGCCAAGAGATGAGTTCCAAATATAGGATAAGTGAAGGACCAGTTTAATGAGCCAAAAGAACCTCCAGTTCTCAACATCCTCAAAAATGAAATATTCAAAATGGAGACATTAAATAGGTATATTAAAAGTGAAAAGAAATCTTTGAAAGCCCAAAATGAATTTCAAATTTCCAAGAGTGATAATATCCTTCAACATTTAAGTCTATGGTACAAAAAGAACAAGAAATTGAAGGAAGCAAACAGGGCCATCAAGAGAAAAACCATTAATTTGAAGTACAAAGTCCTTACGAAGAAACCAAGGATGCCAGTAATAGGAAAGAGGGTGAAAAAGATAAAATTGGATGTACTGGAATAAGTGTCTAAGGATATGCAGTAAATTAATAGCGATGAAATTTTTTTGTGGTTATATCAGGACATATAAAACCTCCAGTATGGGGGAATGTAGAATCCTAGAATTTTTTTGTTTTGACACCCTTTTTCATCCATATTTTCCTTCTTTTCCCATAACTATCAACCTAATACAAAAACAATCACATGACTTTTGACAAGTTAAAATACTTATGTGTCCTATTTTTCATACTTTTTAATATGTCGTATTGTTTTATTAAATATTACATTCAACTGTAGAATTGATACAATCTCGCAGCTATTTCACAGATCTGTAGCTACCTCCATTGATAACAGGGTTATGGTGCACTAGTTCAGAAAAGGAGTATATGGGTAGATAGAGGATGATCCCTTCATGGATTTCCTCCTGATTATCCAAGCCAATTCACCAAGGATATCATGCAGTTACACGGTCAAAGGCAACAGTCAACATGTAACAATGTTCAAAAACAGAGTCCGAGAATGTCACGATTTTTTCGATTTTCTTTCCTAATATAAAATCGACAGATAGTGATATTTTTTTAAGTTTTTAACTTGTATAAGGATTTTAAAATATATTTTTTGGCTTAGAGCTCGCATATTGTTGAATGCACTCTATAAAACCACACTCGCATATTGTTTATTTGAGGTGCGGCATCTTTTATTTTCCTAAAAAAATTGTTTGAGGTCTTTTATCTTAATTCGAAGTTCCTCTTTCGTGCATTGATGCGTTGTTAGTGTCAAGAAATGTAATGCGTTTCAGAGATCCCCTCCAAGCATATCAGGTCATTTGCTTCCATTTTTTAGTCTAATTCAAACACATTGCTATTTTGTAGTTTGAATCCAGTTAATGCTTTGATTTATGCTTCATTTTTAAGTTTAGTTTAAATATTCCAGTGCTTTGTTTATGCTTATTTCATAGATTCATTTCTTAAATTCATCCTTCCATATTTTATATAGCTTAGTTCAGTTCCTTTTCATTTACATTACAGATTATAATTTCTAGTGGATAAAAAATTTCTTTCCATAGCATTTTGATTTAAGTTTTCAGTTAGCTTTCAATTTTCATGTTTTCATAAAACTAGGACTTGTATCATATCTCATGATTTCATAATTTAGAGTTAGTTCACTTTTTTATACAACATAAAATTTCAAAAGAATCTTAATAAAAACAAAGTAGAAATTAATATAAACATTTCTTTTGAAAATAGTGATCTCACAAACCGATTTTGACAGCTCAATTCAATTGAAATTATCCATAGAAATAATATCTAACATAGATGATATATTGATCTGAAAACTCACTGATACATAGGAATTTAGCATTGATCCATAAATTAAAAAATTAACAAAAACACAAAATTCAATCCTGACTCTAACGACAAATACTTCTAACACATATAGTGCACTTACACTTCATCAATTTATTGACTCTAGTTGATAATTTGTGCTTGCAATTTAAGAACATTAAATTGACTAAACACATTCCTTATTGTTTTTAATTTTTTTAGGGTCTACCTTAACAACCTCATGAGATATAATATGACCCAAATATTCTATTTCTTGTACTCCAAAGAACAATTTGGAGCCTTTTGCATATAATTGTTTCTCCTCTAATATTTTGAGAACCCTGTCAACATGTTGAATATGATCCTTCCAAGGTTTGTTGTATATTAGTATGTCGTCAAAAAATACTAACAAAAAAATTTTAAGGAATGGTTTGAAAATGGAATTCATCAAACCTTGAAATCTGGAAGGTCCATCAATAAGGCCAAAATGAATGAAAAAAAAAATCATATTGAACCTCATGAGTTTCAAATTTTATTCTCAAAATGTCTTCTTTATTCATTTTAATTTGATGATATCCTGACTGAAGATCCATCTTAGTGAAGTAAATTGCACCATGTAATCCATCCAACAACTCATCAATGACAAGAAGGGGAAATTTATCTTTAATAGTGAGATTTTTTAGTTCCCTATAATATCTACACATGCCTTCATGTGCACCATTACCACTGGAGTAGAGAAAGAACTTTTACTAGGTTGAATTACACCAGCCTCTAGAATTTCTACAAGCATACGTTCAATTTGACTCTTTCATGCATAGGGATATTTGTAAGGCTTGATGTTTGGAGAAAAACTTCTTAGAATCAAATGAATATTATGATGATGATTACGAATAGGTGGGATGCCTTTGGTAGTCTCAAATACCTTGAACTGATTATCCAAGAATTTTTGGAGATTTGCATAAATAGAAGATTTCTATGTTTGAACCTCTAGTGAGCATAATTTTGAAATTACTCCCCATTTTTACTTCTTTACAATATTTTTAATGCAATTGGAGATGATTATCTTTACTATTTTTCTTGTGATACCCATTAATTCAACTTCCTTTCCTTCCCAAAAACATTTCAAGAAAATTTGTTGAAAATTAAAATCTATCATCCCCAAAGATTATAACCATTGAACTCATATTACACCATCAAAACCACCAATTGGAATGGAAAGCATTGGACTATTACATACATATTCCCCCTTGGATAGCTTGACATTAAGGCACTTTCCAGAATAATTTATAGTTCCTCCATTTGTAACAATCACTTGAAACTCTAGTGTTGGATATAGGAAGAAATTCAATTCCTTGGTCATCTTACAATGAATAAAATTATGCGTACTACCTGAATCAATCAACACTATTAACTTTTTATTCTTGATGTGTCCTTCTCTCTTAAGAGTTTGAGGAGTCATAATTCCTTCCAATGAATTACAATATATGGTTAGGTTCATTTCTTCTTTCTCTCTAGTTGGTTTGTGGTTTATATCCTCTTCTTTTTATGTTTCTTGTTCCTTGTATTCCTCCTATTCACTATCTATGTAAATTAATTTGTTCTCAACACACTTATGGACTTTAATCTATTTTATATCACAACTGTGACAATCACATTTTGATAATTTTTCCTCCAATTTTTTTGGTGTGAATCTTCTAGGTTGTGGAAGGCTAGGAGTAGCAACACTTCCATCTTTATAGTTATGAGTGGCAGAGTTCCTTGTTGCAATGATTTTACTTTCAAATTTTCTTGCCACCTTGAATGCATTCTCCAATGAATCAATTTCCCAAAGGGGAACCTCATGTTGGATTTTATCCTTTAAGGTCCCTATGAATACATCAATCCTATGCTCCTCTGGAATATCATTTACCCCGATATTCAATTTTTGTAAGTCATCAATGTGCTCCAACATTGAACCCTTTCATTGGAGATTTATCAATTGGCTAAAGAAGGTGTTTCTCTTTGTATCCTCATAATGTGATATCATTTCCTCTATAAAAATTGACCAAGTGGAAATTGGTTTATGATAACAAATCTATTGATACCATACAAACTTATTAGGTTCTAAATATAAAGTTGTGATGCATACCTTTTGTGTGTCTTGCACATTATGGAGATCAAAATATTTATCCATCTGTACTATCCATGTTACCGGATCCTTGCCATAAAAATTCCTCATATCGATATTTATAATATGGTAGGTCATCAATCCAAAGGTAGATTCTATGGAATCATGATTAGCATTTATTTTTTTCTCATCATGAGTTTCATCTAATACCTAGTCGCCATTAGGGAGCATTTTTGTAGCAAGTTTGTCAAACCTTCCATGTATGATTTTAAACCATTATTCAAATCTTCCATAATATATTCCATACCATTCTTCAAACCATCTATCTTATCTTCCATTTCATCTCTTGTTACTCTTTGCGAGAGCGGAGTTTTTTTCAATTGGTCTCATTATTTTAATATATCATGTTGCATTTCTTCCTCTTTCGCATGTGTCATAGTAGATATTTTTGGTTTCTTACTAGGTGTTTTCATTTTCTTCCTTATATTAATTTTGAAATCAAACAATGTATTAATGCTTTACAGTGCCCCTCGAATCACATAAATATGATTTTTCAAACAAAACATATTCCAATTTTAAAACAAATGCGCACCTTTTTCTAGCTTTGTGGGAGCTCAATATTGAATCTAGTGTATCTCTATAAATTTATACCTCCAATGTCTAAAATTAGGTCTTGTGATATCCCTTTCAGCCTTATTTCCAATGCCACAAGTCATACCAAATTTGGATTCTTCAAGGTAAATTTATGTCCAATCTCCCATGATGACCTCAGTATGGACTAGTTCGATAGAGAAAACTTGTACAGAGCTCCACCTATCACTATTCCAACCTTTGACCATAAAAACGATACACAAGATACTAAATTCTGTGCAATTTGGACCATTTTTTATGAAATTCACATTTGATGCTCGTAGAGGAATAGATGACGATTTTCCTAAGGTCACTTATTTGAGACGAAATTCTGAAGCATGCAAGGTCACTTATTTGAGACGATTTTCCCAAGGTCACTCACTTTCGCTAATTTTTTCGAATCATATATCTGAAAGTATAGAAAACCAAGATACGAAATTTTTACATACAATTAATCAGGATTTTGTCTCCTCATGGTAAAAATTTCATCTTTTGAACCTTCGTAGAAAAAATTTATAGCAAAAAGTCCACGATGACCTATTTGTAGCATCAAAACCCTAGAATACAAATCTCTGATACCAAATTTTATGATACCAGAGCTCTCATAAAAAAGAAGGAAATATAGATCAATGACACAAAAAATATCCTCTTCAAGGGGGAAACCTCATTTACATTACACAAATGAACAATTCTTGGATGATACCAATGACAATACATCCTTTTTCTATATATGAGTCTAAGGGGTCACAATATAATTAAACACTACATAACAATACTAATGTAACATAATGAAAATAACAATAGTTGTCTTATATGGGGCACAATAATAACAATATTGGGGAGACATGGGTACAACAATAACAATAAGAGGGATACACAAATAGTAATGGGGCTACACTAGTATTATAGGTACCTAACAATATGTATCATGCTGATCTGGATGGGCCTACAGAAATGGTTATGGTTATGATGTTCATGTATCACTCAATATATTTAATGATATTGTGTCGTACTAATATGGATTGACTTGTGTAGATGTGATAGCCTCCCCTAAGATACATTGAGGTTTGAGTTTGATTATGTTGTCTATTTGGTGTGTATTATGTCGTATATCTGTTGCTTGAATGTTTATTAATTGCATGACATGATTATGTGTATATAATATTGCATGAAGAATTCATCTTGTTTTAAGACGGTTGTATTAAAAAAATATGTGTTGAGACAGTTTATGTGTACTTGAGTAAAATTGGGTGCTAGTTATAGCATTATGATTGATGATTATGAGTTGATTATGACATGGTTGTTAGTCCTGGTAAAGTATAATTTCAAATTAATAAACATGATGTTTTCATATTTGGAACATGTGGTTGACATGTGTAACAGTTGTAGGGAAACATGTTTGGTATTAGCGTGACAAGGTAGCATCTGATTTTTTTTTATATAACAAACAACACGGTGATGTGAAAACAATTAATAAGACTCAATTTCAGCAAGCTAAAATTTAAAAGAAATAAAGGAAGTGTGTGACAATTCCTTTGGGTAAATTTGGAAATTAAAATTTGAAATGAATGAGTGCTTTGCATGAATACATGAAGTCTTCTTAATCTTGATTTCATCTGACATTATGTGGATATGTGCTATATTCATGAACATGTATTTGGCATATATAACATTTGGTTTCTATTTATAGCTCTATTTATCAAGATAACTAGAATCACTTGAGCGATCATATATGTATGCATTTAGTTACATGGAAGCGTGCTCTGCACAACAAAGTAAGGTAGCCGAAATATTATGTTTATTCATGCACTGGCAGTTATGTGTTAGTGGTAGTATGATGTAGGGAATTCCATGGAAAAATATACTTCCATGAAATCTTGAAGAAGGCTCAAGCTGAGCTTTCCCTTGGAAGCATTGGGAATCCATGGGGATTGAGTCATGGTATTTGCTGCTAGTTTTGTGAGCCTTTCGGTGTTTTGTGAATTTTTTGCGCTTGATTTATAATTTTGTTTACGTCTGGTGCATGATCATGCCACTTTGTTTGTGGTGTCTTATTTCTATTGGTTTTTCATGGTTTTCTTCTTGTTTTCTTTTGTTCTTTCCTTTTATGTTTTTATGGTCTTGGGAATTGGTTGGGAAAGAGGAAAGTTAATGGACTTTAGGAAGAGTTGGATCACACCCAATAGTTAATGTAAGACTTGAATGAAGCTCAGTGCATGTATAAAAGAAACTGAAGGCAAGAGTATTCCAATCGATTGGATTGGTGGGCTCCATCGGGGTAAATGGAAGGTGGCAGGGAAATCATGAGAAAGGTAATAGGAAAGGTGAAGTAAATGGATCTAAGGTGTTAGATGCCTTGGCTAAGTTGGGAATTTTTATTCTTAATGTTCTGTATGGTGTGCACGGATAAAGGAAGTTCTCTTAACCTAACCTTATGACATCTAGTAATTATGTTGTGATTATGATTACGATGATGCCTATATATGTATATATGTATGTATGTATGTTGTTTTCTGATAGGTTCGTTAGGGATCATGATTGTTTTATGTTGATTTTTATATGTTTATATGTATGTATGTATGTTGGTGTCTAACAGGGTCATCAGGGATCATTCTTGTGGAGGAATAATTTCTTATGTAGTTGAATGGAATGAAGAGGTTCTTGTTTTATGAGGAATCAAGTGGGAAGAGTAACTCTGACATATATACAAGGTGAGTATCATTTGGAAATTAATTTGTATTATGAAATTATAGTATGTCTATGTTTATTATATGATAGAAAATGTTGAGGGATACATTAGTTGAATGAAAGAAATTTTATTTTTGGCATGCTGAGAGAAGCATGGATAGTGGAAAGACAATAGGAGCAAGGTTCCTTGGTAGAGTTAGTGTGTGGTCGATGGATGTGCAATACTATTATTGTATATATATTATACATGTTGCACCTGTGATGTTGTGTGCATGCGGTTTTGTGTGTATAGGGTGTTTTGTACATGGTATATATGCAATTATATATATATATATATATATATATATATATATGGTGTTTTTACATGTTGTTTATGTATTCTTGTACATATAGGGTGTTCTATGCATGTTTGATATGTGGTGTTGTGTGTGTGGTGTTGTGTATATGTGGTGTTTTGTAAATGTTGTGTTGTGTACACATTATGCATGTGGTGAAGTCTACATGTTGTGCATGAGTTGTTGTGTATAGATGATACTATGTAAATGTTGTAAATGTGGTATCTTGTGCATGTCATACTTGCTTTGTTGTGCACATGTGGTATTATTTGCGTGCCATACATGTTGTTTTGTATATGTGTGGAATTTTGTATGTGCATTGCATAGTCGTGGTATTGTGACATGTGTATTTGTTGTGTTGTAATTTGTGTATGTATATGTATTTTGTTGTTTTGTACACCAGATGTAGGTGTATGTATTATGTTGTGTTGTGCACCAGGTGTAGGTGTATGTATTATGTTGTGTTGTACACCAGGTGTAGGTGTATGTATTATGTTTTTTTTTACACCAGGTGTAGGTGTATGTATCATGTTATGTTTTACACCAGGTGTATTTTCATGTATTTTTTGTGTTGTACACCAGATGTAGGTGTATGCATTTTTTTCTGTTGTAAACCAGGTGTAGGTGTATGTGTTGTACGTTAGGTGTAGGTGCATGTATTAAACAATGTTGTATGTCGTGTGTGGTTTTATTTGTGATGAAAACATTGTGTAAGTGTATGTGGTTGAAGATAATGTATTGTGTGCTTCCTGGGTGTGGAAACTGATTTGGCATGTGTATGGAAAGGATAAAGGTAGAAGCTAAGGATCAATTAAAGGATAAGTATTAGTATTTTATTTTAGTTTTAATTATGCAAGTGATCTATGATTCTAGTTTATGATTATTAAATGTGATCTATGATTATCTTTTATGATGGTTACATGTGATCTATTATTTTGACTATGATGGTTGCATCTTGAACTAACCGGATTGGACATGTTTATTCAGGATGATTTGATAAAACAAGTATTTTTACTGACTGTGAGAGGAAGGGCCACTCATGAGGTATGATGTGAATTATTTTAGTTTGTTTAAAATCTAATGGAATTTATGTGCTTGGTACAATAGAGCATAAAAAAATTCTTGTTTGTGTGGTTGGAACTGACTGCAAGAATTAGCAGCATCAATGAAAGGAATTGGAACAAGTGAAAATATGTCCATAGAGAATTCAGGAGCAAGGCCATTATGGGGCATTGGTACCCATCAGTGTCCCTTTATTTCCTTGAGCATGATATTACTATTATGATGGTTTTGAGGAAAAAATATCCATTGGTTTTGGGCATTCCGATGCAAGGAAACCTTTTCAAGCAAGGGGTCACCCGAGGGACTGTGTAATAGAGAAGGGGATGCCCACAGAACTTGGAAGGTTTGTGACTACATGGAAGGAGCTAACCGGATTTTCTGAGGGACTGTGTAGTAGAGGAGGGAAGATTGAGGATGTATTTTTTTGGTCACTAGCATTTCCAGATGGAACAATGAGCCAGTAATTGTTCACTAAGAGGAAAATAGCACAAGATTATATCGCTGGACCTTAGATGCAGCTTTGACTTTGGAAGTTGATTATGTACTTCCTACGAAGGAGGTGAATATCGATATTACTTTGATGGTGGAGGTTTGAACCTATGGATTCCCTTGTTGCAGATGTTGGCATCATATCATTTTATTTGCTAGTTATATATAATGTGCATATGTGTATATGTGCATATTATTGTAAATACTATATTGAGCCAAATTTATAAAGCTCATTAAATAGTATGGTTATTTTTTGGTTGAATCAAATGAGAATAATTATATTTTTTTTTCATTGTAAATACTGCAATGAGCTAAGTTATAAATCTCCATAGGTAGTGTTTTTTAAATTTAATTTTCTTAAATTGATTACATAAATTATCGACTGGAGTTGGTAAACTTGTGAAGTGAAAGTGCACAATATATGCTAGAAGCCACTTTTATTCCTTTAGTTTTTTGGTGTGATGATTGGATTTGTAGAGATTACTTCTAAGGATGTTTTTATTCTTATATTCCTAATGAAATTGATAAATTTAAATTACAACTAAGTTCTAAAAATCAACATGCTTTCTACTCTGTAAAACCTGAAACAAACTTTCTCTATATTATGAAGAAATCTTAACTAATTTATTTGTTAGTCTCTAAAAATTATTATTTTCTAACGGTCTTCTCCATGAAGATAAAATAGAATTCTAGAAAAGGGAATTTATACATTTTTATGTTTTTGAAATGAAATATTATGGTAATGAAACTTGTAAATAAATAACTAAAGCTCTTAAAAAGAAATCAGTCATGAACTGAAAAGAACGCACTCATATTTTGAAAGGAAATCACTCAATCACTAATTTTTTGAAAATAAACCACTAATTCTCTTTGAAATAAACCACTCGTGAACTTGTAAAACTACTATAAATTAATAAATCATTACTGCTCTAGAAGTAAAAATATGAATCCTCTACCAATTGACAATTTGAAAGGAAATGTGGATGAATATACATCAGATGATAAAAGAAGACTTATGAAGCATATACATCAAATAAAAAAATTAAATTCTGGAAGTAACTTCAACAAATGACAAATTTGAATTCTGAAAATAATTATGGAAAATGAGAAATTGGAATTCTGAAAACAACTACGACAAATCACAAATTGGACTTCTGAAAATAATTACGTTAAAAACATAAGATGTAGAACCTTCACTGTTTGCAGGGGCTCTCCAAAAACAGGTGGTCTCAAAGCTTCACACAAACATTCAGCTATGCATCAAATCTTCAAGGCACGTCTTCATTAAAAAGGATGTAAAATAGAGTTTCAACAATTCATTGTATGCTTAAGAAAAATTAACGTCTCCTTCTTGTTTAAATGGAGTGTTTATATAAGGGTTGCAATGTAAATTCATGGATATTCATATGGTTAAAGATCATAACTGAATGGACACCTATTTTCCATGAATTTGATAAAGCATAGTCCATTTTAACCTTTGTTTTCTTGACTGGGTAGCTATTGACACATGGGTGAAATATTTTCTCATGCAACTAGAAAATAGGGCTCCAAAGATCCTGAAAAATCTCCCAAATGGTGACTAATTAAAGAAAACTACTCATTGAGAACTTAATGGGGCCTGTTCTAAAAAAAAAGGCATTATTTTTTTTGGGAGATTCACTTTAGTTTGCTTAGAAAAAGCATTTGAAGTTGACTGGTCAAAAATGCTGCAATTTTCCCTTGAGATTTTCGTGGAGGTCGACATGTGTGAGTTGGGTGGCATGTAACTAACAAAAATCCATATTAGAGTTTCTAGAAACAATGTCTATGTCTTTGATTTCATTCTAGAGGCTGCTAACTACCTCAACCATGGAGACAACTATGGAAACTGTAGAAACTTGAACTGTCAAACTATCATTAGTCAAACCATGCATATTTCTGTTTAATTCATTAAAAAGAATAGAAATAATAATAATAAACCATGCAAACATGTATGCAGGAATTTGGTGTGTTTATGAAGAAATATGGCTAAAAATAATGACAATGGGTGAATGGAATGATGCGAAAATGGATGGTTTCATAAACAAATTAATGACAAATTGAAGTCTCAACACTCCCCCACACCAGATATTTTTCATATCCTCATGCAAACAAAGAATTTCAAAGTTTCACAATCCAACAGATTCCTTGCATTCCTTTATTCTGTCATTTCAACTAAATCCTTCACCAAAGCTCCAAGAGAGCAATATTGAATTTATCTCAATAAGATGCACTTTTATTCAACCCTTCATTATTTATTATATGCAACTTGTGTGAAAAAAAATGATGCCCACATATTGGAATATCCAAGTACTAGTCGCTATTTTAATTGTGCTCAAATTGTTCAAGCCCTTCGTAGAATACCATATTGTGAAGAACACATCAAGACTTTTACTCCATCTATAGAATGCACTTTCCATCCTTGAGAAGTTCATCCCATTAATAGACCTAGAAATGGTCATAGATTGCAGCCCATAATGATTGTCTTCTTATCTTCCATGCATATCAACAGATCATATTTCGACAATGTTATCAAATATTTTCTTCAAGAACTCACAAACTAATGAATGAATAAGACTTCCTAATTTGAAGCTTTTGACATGATGAGTTGCACATAACAAAAATTAAGAGTTGTTGTTAAGGGTTATACAACTCAGCAAAGCCTAAAATATGCTTCCAAGTGATTTCAAGAGTGTGTGAACAAAGCCTTGTTGCAATCTTCTTCTTGTGGCTTTGTACTCGTCATTTCTTGGCTTCCATTACAAGTCTAAAGATGAGTAATATGACACATAATTTAAGTGTTCCATGTACTTTTTGATTGTGTGCTACAAAAATGTACCATGAAGTCAAGTTTTTTTATTTGTAAAATAATTTTTTTCTCAAGAACGTCATGTTTATGGACCATTAAGGAAAGCATGGATTAGCAAGAAGAGAAAGTTTAAACAAGAGAGTGGTGAAAGCATATAAGAACATCATTATGACCGTGGAAAATAATGAGATGATGGTATGGGTGGTAGGAATTTGTTTATAAAGAATCAATCATAACTTTTAGGATTGGTTGTTAAAAGGTATTACAAACATAATGGGAGAAAAATTGGAGCTACATGTTTACAATAACTTTTCATCAAAATTTCTAGAATTTTTAACAAATTAAAAAGTTTAAGGCTAGTTTTACCTCAAGTTTACCTTTTGGAATTGGAGAATATAACATGATCTAATGACTGATTTGGTGTTTATTTGGCTCAAGTACTCTACTCCATGATGCATTGACCTCCACTTTGACCTTGCTCCACAAAATGTATCTTTTTCATGTAACATATTTGTTTTTCCAATTCATCTCAAATGATAAATCAGATTCTCCTAATTTTTTTTTAGGTTGTTACTATTAATATTATGTATCTTCCCATGAAAAATATTAGCCAATGGGTGTAATTATGTTGAGAAAAATGATAAATTTTTGTTGGTGAAAGTGACCAATTTCTTGAAAAATACACACTGAAATTTTCTGAAATTTTCCGTGTTTATTTACCCTACCACATTGCATTTACAATAAAAATTTCATGCCCAATGGATGTGCGGTTTGCAAGTTGCGATCAAATCAATCTCTGCTATGTTTCACCCTTCACGCTGCTCAATGTTGGAACAAAAACATATGCCACAAGATAATTTTAAGGAAAAATTGAGTGATTCAAAAGGGAAACCACATATTTTTACCTTTTCTACTCCCACATGCCTTCAGAATCCCAATTTGATGAAGAAAAGACTTCATTGTGAAAAATTACCAAAATCTACCCTAATCTATCCAAAATAGTATAAAATGAAAATCCACCTTTAAAACCTGCTGATAAGTCATGGAAAATTGCACTTTTTTTAGTCATGCCCACGTTTTACTCAATTTATCATATTCTAAGAAAACCCAGAAGCTTGAATTTTTTTATTTCTGCTCCAATATCTTGCAATATTTGTGCCAAAACTTCCTTTGGAAAAATTTTCTACAACAAAAAACAGGCTACTACAGAAATAGCTATAGAAATTGCAACTTTTCGTAGCTGTTGCAAAAAATGTCAATTTTTGCATAAAATTGTTTTTTCCGAGTTTGAACTGCCGATTTGAATTGTGTACTACATGCTGAAGTATAAACCATGAAACATAATGCATATTGACTGAAATATGCCCAAATTTATTATTTTGATTGAAAATTAAATGAATGAAGAAGTGTTGTAATGGTGTCATCATGTTTTTTTTGAATGGAAACAAGATGAACATGCTGCTATAGGAAACCAATAAAATTTGCTGCTGCAAGTTGTTGTTCATTCCATAAAACTATTTTTATTCATCAAAGCCAAAATTCATGGTTGAATTCTTACCATGCGAATGAATGTGTCGAAGTCAAGTATGGGAAGAAATTATTAGATTATTGATAAATGATGAAAATTATTAACCAATGCGAGACAACTCATTAATGAGGTAAATGAGTGTCAAGGTACCTGAGTGCATTTTGATAGGGACGAACGAATGTGTTAAATTCGAGTTGCCTGCAAGATTTGAAAATCAAGAGACATTGTTGTATTCTCATTTTTGTTGACAAGGAGGCTTGAAATTGATTTCTGCAAGTTCCAAGGTTCCAAATAATCTCTGATATTGATCCCAAATAATGTGTTCAGGTCGATAGGACAATATTTTTTGAAGTGGACCTTAAGGAATTCCACATCATCCAACTCGAGCATAGAACCAAAAATGATTTGAAGAACCATAATAAATTATTGAAACCGTCATGAAATTGCAGAACTTATTGTGAAATTTTCTTTCCTGTTGTCTGGTTCTCAAGAAAAGCCCATGTATAATTGCGCCAGCAAGATGGTTTTCACAATATGACTTATTTTTCTCTTTAATTTTTATTTTTATTTTTTATATGTCCTACTCTACTCGAAAAATAAATCTTGTTCAAGTATATGAATACTTCAAATGGAACCATGTCTGTAACAAGATGATAGATAAACTCATATGCAGGTTTTAAATATATTCTTTGATATGTACCTATATATAAGAGACCAATTGCCTTGATTGAGATGATGTCAGAAGATACTGAAGAATTGAGCATTGGGATTCGATGACTTCCCTAAACCAAGATTCAATGTAATATTGTGTTCCTTGGCTTCTCGTTATCATGTCATGCAAGTCTTCAGAGACGTGATATTCATTCTTAGAATCTGGTGATAGGCATGCAAGAAACTTTTCAATCTCAGGTTCCAACAACTTCTCTTTATCAACAAGAATCCATGATTCTTGGACCTTATTTGAATCTTCTTCTTCTGGTTTTTGTTCTTCAATGGCAGTTGGTGAATCATTTTTCAATACCTCAAAATTGTAAGCGGATTGAGTTTTTTTATCATTGGCGATTCAAAATGGTTGTGCAGGTAGTGGAGTGGGAATGGATCTTTGGGGTGCTTGTGTGGTTGGTAATAGGAAAGGTTGAATTGAGGTCAATTGATGGTAAAATTGATGTTGTGGTGGAGGTGAATAGCATTGATAACATTAATATTCGTATTGAGGATAGTGAGGGAAATATTAATGATATGGCGGATTTCCTTTGTAGGGCCTTTGCAACTTTATTGCCAAGATTGGTTTTGAGGTTGGGATTGAGATGACCAAGGTTTCCAAGGTTGGTTTTGAGGTTTGGATTGAGATGTCCAAGGTTTCCAAGGAAAGGGTGTTTTCCAATTACTTTGAGATTGTTGTGCATAACCTTGAAACTTTGCATAAGGATATTGCATCATATTGGGTTGATGAGGCTACCATAGTCCTCTTGTATCTACATAACAAAGTTTCTATTTTGCTTGATTCGCTCCATTATCCTTCTAGTAAACTACCTTCAACCCTGGTAATGATGGGAAATCTTTAATAGTATGTGATCCTGCACAAATTTTACAAATTTTAATGTTACCAAGTGGACTTTCATGAAAAAAATGTTTCTTTCTACATTTAGGGAAAAATAAAGCAACATTTTCAACTTTTTTCTTGTTTTTCATTCTTAGCATGTCAGTTTGTTCATTAAAATTACAAATAATGTTTAACAAATTGTTAAGTTTAGTTTTACTTACCAATCCTGATGCCGACTTACTTTCTCTTTACATAAATGGATCTTGAGAGGATCTTACATGATTTGATTTTCCTCTTGATATGTTCTTGCACAGTTCACAAATCTATTGAAATGACAAATGATAGACATCTCATTTTCCCACCAAATTAATAATATCAATCCATTCATACTTTATAGCATTTGGTAGGAGAGTTTTAATGTTTCTGATCCTAAATTATGCAACTTATATCTTTTGATATTATAAGTAAATCTCTCCATTAAATATTCTAGGCTTTCATCCTCTTTTTGGTTCATCTTAAATACTACATTTTTAAGGTCATGGTGTATGCAATAATATTTATATTTTTCCAAAAATACTCTTTTCATATCATCCCATTTCCTTATAGAATTTTTTCCTAAGGTCATGAACAATCTAAGAGATATGTCCTTCAATGTTGCAGGAAACAAATTCAATTTTTGAATGTGTAATGAGTATCCATAATATCTACAAATTATTTCAAATAAAAAAGAAAGGTTTTTGGGTCTTTTGATCTCATACCTTTGAAGTTAGGAAGCACAGATGGAGAGATGCTCTTCATATGACCATTCACATCAGTTTCTTCAATGGGAAATCCAAAAGGATCTTCCTAATTTTCATCATCTCCTTCCATTTCTTCAACATCCTTTGTCACATATTCTTCTTGCTACAAAAATAAGAATTCATGTTGTGAATGTGTGGCTCATACTGCACCACATGATGTAGTGGTTATGTAGGTGATTGATTTTTTTTCTTTTTCTTTTTTAATGAAAAAAGGCTCATGTTTACACTTCCCTGGAAATGGTGCCAAAATGTTTGGTCAGTTTAATAGTCTTAAAATTGATTACATAAATTATCGACTAGAGTTGGTAAACTTGTGAAGTGCAAGTGCACAGTATATGCTAGAAGCCTCTTTTATTCATTTGGGTTATTGCTGTGATGATTGGATTTGTAGAGTTTACTTCTAAGGATGTTTGTATTATTATATTCCTGATGAAATTGATAAATTTAAATTACAACTAAGTTCTAAAAATAAACATGCTTTCTACACTGTAAAAACTAAAACAAAATTTCTCTATACTCTGAAGAAATCGTAACTACTTTATTTTTTAGTCACTAAATATTCTTATGCTATAATAGTATTGTGCATGAAGATAAAATTGAATTCTAGAAAATAGAATTTATACATTTTTATGTTTTTGAAATGAAATGTTATGGCAATGAAACTTGTAAAGAACTCACTAAAGCTCTTGAAAATAAATCACTCATTAACTGAAAATAATGCACTCATATGTTGTAAGGAAATCACTCAATCACTAATGTTTTGAAAATAAATCACTCATGCTCTTTGAAATAAACCACTCGTGAACTTGTAAAACTAATCTAAAATAAATCACTACTGCTCTAGAAGTAAAACTATGGATCCTCTATAATCAAAAAATTCAAAAGGAAAGATGGATGAATCTACATCAAATGATAAAAGAATACTTATGAAAGAATCTACATCAAATAACAAAATAAAATTCTGGAATTAACTACAACAAATGACAAGTTTGAATTCTGAAAACAACTATGGCAAATGACAAATTGGAATTCTGAAAACAACTACAGAAAATGACAAATTGGAATTTTGAAAATGACTACGTTGAAAACATAAAATGGATAACCTTCACTATTTGTAGGGGCCCTGCACAAATAGGTGGTCTCAAAGCTTCACACAAAAAATCAACTAAGCATCAAATCTTCAAGGCACTTCTTCATTAAAAAGGATGTAAAATAGAGTTTCAAAAATTCACTGTATGCTTCAAAAAAATTAACCTCTCCTATTTGTTTCAATGGGGTGTTTATATAGGGGTTACAATGTAACTTCATGGAGATTCATATGGATAAAGATCCGGACTGAACGGACACCTATTTTCCACGAATTTTATGAAGCGCAGTCCATTCCAACCTCTTTTTTCTTGACTGGGAATTCATTGACACATGGGTGCAATGTTTGCTCATGAAAATACAAAAAAAGGCTCCAAAGAAGATGAAATTGTTGAGATTCAACAAGATGATGATCCTAGTGAAAATTAAGCACCTGCGGGGTATTTTTAGGTGTATGTCTATTTTTATAATGTTGAGGAAATTCTATTTATAGCGGGAGCCCATCAAATGGTGAGAAAATTCTATTTATATATGAGGTTCTATTTTTATATGCATGTGCGAAGTCTATTTATAGATCACATGTCTAAAAATACAATACATGTCAATTATTATTATCTCTTAATAATAATTGGACAATAAATATTAATATATTCTCTTGAATCACTTGATTTCAGCTAGCTAAAGTGGAAAACCAGTTAGCTAAAGGAATTTCGAGTTCTAAGGTTGGTTGGTGGGACATGCAAGTGGAATTAGCTATAACTGAGTGATTTGAAGTTGTAACAGAGTTGAATGTGTAGTTATGTGAGTTGTAAAGTAGTTTAACTCAATTAAATAAGTTAAACTCAATTGTGCTAGTTGTGGCTAGTTGTAACTAAAGATACACTAATGAGAGAACAGTTAATTAAATATTGAATTAATTCACATAGAGTTATCTCACATGCAACTAAATATTTAGTACTTTTAACTACATGCATGTCAGATCCAGTGGAGACCCAGTTTAGAGATAGTTGAAAGGGATAGTTTGACTATCAGTTGTGACATTAGTGGGTGCACTCATGCAACCACACACACATTGGAGATTCCAATGAGGATTTTTCACCCTCATTTTGGAGTCAAGGAAAGGTATTATCTCATTCATTCAGGGATTGTGATCAGCAGGGATTGCGTAGTGGAGGTAGGCTGTCAGGAGGTAGTAAATTGGTGCATGTATTTGCCAGTTTTTTTATGAGAGTGTGAGATGATTGTATATTGTAGTGAGAGCTCTTAGATTAGAGTTTTGTATGATATTTTTTCATGACCGCTGATATATACATAATATATGATAGTGGGTTTTTTAGCTTAATGATTTCCTGGTAAAAACATTTGTATTATGTGTGATCGATCTTTCTTCATGTTTTTACAATTGGCGATTAAATTTCTGCAAAGATTTTAGTAGAAGGATTTTGTATTTAATAGTGGAATATAATTTTTAGATCAGGAGAATCCATGCAATACGTAATTGTATTAAAATTTCTACATGGTATCAGAGCTAAGAAGATTGCAATTTTGAACCAATAGCTGAGTTTTTTGGTGAAGACAATTCGAATTTGTTGCAGGAACTTCTTGGTGCAACAGTTGAGTAAACATCAAAATTCCTTTCAATGGCTTGCAGATAGAGTATGCACTTGAGGACAGCTCTAACTAAATTTCCTGGAAGGAAAGGATGAAGGTAGTTCTTGAAGATAATGGCTTGAATGAATTCATCGATATTGATGCTCCTAAGCCCACTTCGACGAATGCTGCATTACTTGACACCTGGCAAAAGAAAGTAGAGAAGATGAGAATGATTCTGTTGGAATGTGTATGAGACCATATTGTCTCAAGCCTTCATGGGAAATCCACTCCATTTTCTATGTGGAAGGCTTTTACAGATCTAGGAAATTGGTGTTGAAGGATAAAATCATAAAGATCAACATGGAGAAGGGCGACAATATTCCTAAGTATTTCACAAAGTTTTTCCAATGTTGGGATGAACTGGGGAGTGTGGGAATCACAATTGTTGATGATGATTTGGTGAGTTTGTATCTCTTGGGACTTCCTAAGAGTTAGCACAGCTATCAAGAATCTGCCAACGGATGGGAAAAACTGCCGGATTACAGACGACTATGGTTGGATCTAGTGCAGGAGGAGTTTAGGTGGAACACTAGAGATTGCTCTTCATCAAATCATGATGATGAAGAGGATTGTGCTTTTGAAACCAAGGCAAGGAAAGGAGAGTGGAATAAATTCCACTCAAAATCTGAGTCTAAAGGCAAGAACATGGATTTGTCCAAGGTGACATGTTTTCACTATCACGAACATGGGCATCTTGCCACTAACTGCCCACCGAAAAAGAAGAACAAGAAGGCTATTGGAGCTGCAATAGGTGAGGCCCTTGACTCACAATTTTAACTTGATTTCTCTTTGATCACATGCTTGGTATCAACTGCAACGGGATAGGTGTAGTATCTTGATAGTGGTGCTTCGTTCCACATGACAGGAGATAAGGAGATTTTCAGTGACTCTAAGGAGAAATATATCCAAATTCATATTGATATGGGCGATGATGGATGACATAGTGTGACTATAATTGGTACCATTACCTTAGAGAGGGATTCAGGTAAACCATTTCAATTCAAAGATGTTATGCATGTTCCAGGTCTGAAGAAAAACTTGGTCTCAGTCGCGATGTTGGAGGACAAAGGCTATGACATTGTTTTAAATGATGGAAAATATTTCTTGTGACATAAAACAACAGTTCAAGCCGAGAGGATAGGGATTCGAGTCAAGAATCTCTACAAGCTAGAGGTAGGAGGTTGCGCTGCAATAATGGGCAAGCCAGAAAGAGTGGTGAGCCACGATGAGGGTGAATTATGGCACAGGTGATGGGGCCATCTTCATCATGGAGCCTTGAAGGTCATGTAGCAAATATCTACTAGAATTCTAATGGGAACACTTGCTTAGTTATATCACTGAAAGGGTTGCACAATGGGGAAGTATGCAAAGTCCACCTTTCATGAAAAGGAGAACCGTGCTTCGGTGATCCTAGAGAGAGTTCACACAGATGTGTGTGGACCATTCTCGGTTGCTTCAACAACAAAACATAGGTATTATGTTACTTTTTTTTATGACTTTTCTCGTAAATGTTGGATATTATCCATGCAAAAGAAGGATCAAACATTCTCAAAGTTCTGTGAGTTTAAGGCATTGGTTGAGAAAGAGTCGGGGAAGCAAGTGAGGCTCTGTGGAGCGATAATGGTGGACAATACATCTCGAACGAATTCAAAGAATTTTGTAGAAAAGAAGGAATTCAAAGAGAACTCATAATGCCTCATAACCCGGAGCAAAGTGGGGTCACGAAGAGGATGAACAGAATGATCGTGGGTGTTGCACGAGCGATGTTGCATAATCAGGGCCTATGCCAAATGCACTTGTCAGTGGAAGCATGCAACACTACGGTTTATGTACAAAACCATTTTCCTCATAGAGTACTTGACATGAGTAGACCTGAAGAAGCTTTTAATAGTAAGAAACTGGATGTTTCTCACTTTATGATTTTTTGCTCATCTATTTATGTGCATGTGACCAAGAACGCCTGGAAGAAGCTAGAGCCAATTGCTGAAGTTGGGATATTTATGGGGTACACAGAAACGCCCCATAATTATCATGTATATTTTCCAAATAGTTAAATGATTGTGGTGTGATGGGATATAATATTCAATGAGGAGAAAGCCATGAAGTTGTCGCTTGAGAGCAAGCTAGACTTACATGTGGAGGAGGAACTTTTGGTTCGAAAATATGAGTCTCTAGATGTGGATCAGCCATAGGAGGAGGATCATGGAGTGGAGGAGTCCACTCACGTAGAGCCAAACATCATAACTAGCAGAAGACATACCACAGAAGCTGAGAGGCTGAAGCTTGATGCGACACAGAATGTAGGAGTCCCTACTTCACAGTGTAGATAGAGACAGAATCCACACCAATTCACTAGATACATGGCTCTCATGAGCAAATGTATTGTGAATGAGCCATCTTCCTTCCAGGAAGCAGTGTAGGAGCCCACATCGGTAGATGCAATGGTGGAGGAGTATGACTCCATTATCAGAAACAATTTTTGGGAAATTGTTCCAAGGCCAGTTGATAAAATAGTGGTAGGCTCAAGATGGATCTACAAGGTAAAGCAAGTTTTTGATGGGACTATTGAGAAATACAAGGCCAGATTTGTGGCTCGGGGCTTGTCACAGATCGAGGGGATTGATTATGAAGAAACCTTTA
Source organism: Pinus albicaulis (assembly GCA_034641835.2). Taxonomy (NCBI): domain Eukaryota; kingdom Viridiplantae; phylum Streptophyta; class Pinopsida; order Pinales; family Pinaceae; genus Pinus; species Pinus albicaulis. Next base: position 305,605,802 of record CM076576.1, on the reverse strand, counting down.
CACCTGTCGCATAGTATTCTTCCTTAAGGACCACTCTTTCTCTCTTAGTGAAGATGGGTTGGCACGTTCATCAAATGGATTTGAAAACTGTATTCCTTAATGGGATCATTGAGGAAGAAGTTTACATTGAGCAGACTAAAGGATTTGAGATCTTCAGTAGCGAGTCGCATGTGTGCAGACTGAAATGAGAATTGTATGGGCTCAATCAAGCACCCCGTGCTTGGTACACTCGAATCGAAAAATATTTCACTGAACTTGGATTCACCAAGAGTGAGGTGGATGCAAACCTATACCAAATTGTAGTGGAGGGTAAGATTTAATAATTTTTCTTTATGTTGATAATTTAATACTGACTCGTGATGAGCAGTTGATACACTCATGCAAGGAGGACCTTGCAAAGTAGTTTGAGATGAAGGATATGGTACTCCTTCATTATTTGCTTGGATTGGAAATATGGCAGTGAGAAGGTGAAATTTTTTTATCTCGAGGCAAGTATGCAAGGGAGATACTGGGTAAGTTTCATAAGGAGGGTTGCAAACCTATGAATACCCCTCTTCCAAGAAACTAGAGGAAAGAGGATGCCACATATGGAGAGGTAGTGGATGATACTATCTATTGCCAGTTAGTGGGTTCACTAATGTATTTAGTAAATACAAGACCGAACATATGCTATGCGGTGAACCAACTTAGTCAAGTGATGGTTAAGCCTACCAAGCTCTTTTGGAAGGTGGGCAAGCATGTCCAGAGATATCTCAGGGGCACATATGAGTATGGATTATGGTACAGGCAGATGGATGAGGTGAAGTTCCATGGCTTCACGGATGCAGATTTGGTAGGCAACCCAACAGATAGAAAGAGCACATTAGGAGGCGTCTTCAGTATCGGATCTACATCTGTTTCTTGGTATAGTAGGAAATAGAGATCTGTGGCACTCAGTTCAGTGGAAGTGGAATACATGTTAGCAAGTCAAGCTGCATGTGAAGCTATTTGGATTAGAAATATCCTGGTTTCTTTGTTTGATTCTCATTTAGATCCTATAGTGATTCATTGTGATAATCAGAGTTGAATTAAACTCTCGATTAATCTTGTGTTTCATGATATATCTAAGCATACATATATCCGGTATCATCATATCATAGATTATGTTTAGCGGAAGATCATGTTGCTTCAGTTCATTCCTACGGAAGATGGGGATGTAGATATTCTGGAGAAGGCGCTCACCAAGAGCAAATTCAAATACCATAGAGACAGGATCAGGGTGAAGGATAATCCCTTTCTTGTTGAGAGGAAGTGTTGAGATTCAGCAAGATGATGATGCTAGTGAAAATTAAGCACCTACACTAGGTGGGGACTGCAGGCTATTTTTAGGTGTATGTTTATTTTTATAATGTTGAGCAAATTCTATTTATAGCGGGAGTCTACATTTAGAATGGTGAGAAAATTATATTTATAGATGAGGTTCTATTTTTAGATGCATGTGCGAAGTCTATTTATAGATCGCATGTCTAAAAATAGAATGCATGTTGATTATTATTATCTCTTATTAATAATTGGACATTAAATATTAATATTCTCTCTTAAAGCACTTGATTTCATTTAACTGAAGTGGAAAACCAATTAGCTGAAGGAATTTCGAGTTCTAAGGTAGGTTGGTGGGACTTGCAAGTGGACTTAGTTGTAACCAGGGAAAATTTTAGGGGCTAATATTCATAGGTGGGCTAATTTTCTATTCTTTTCCCAAAAAAAATATTCTCCAATTTCCTTTTTTTCTAAAAATAATTCGCCCAAGTTTTATACTATGAAATTATTTTACCTTAAAAATTGCCAATATCTTATATATACTAAAATAATATAATTATAATTTTAGATATTTTTACAAAAATATCATCAAACATTTTACAACTTTTCTATTATAGAATACTAAGATTCGCCAAATTTTCTAGACTTTTAAATAGATATGCATCCTTAAAATTTTCCTTGGTTGTAACTGAGTGATTCGAAGTTGTAACAGAGTTGAACGTGTATTTATGTGAGTTGTAGTGTAGTTTAACACAGTTAAATGAGTTAGACTCAGTTACGCTAGTTGTAACTAGTTGTAACTAAAGATATAGTAGCGAGAGATCAGTTAATTAAGTATTAAATTAATTCACATGGAGTGATCTCACATGCAACTAGAGATTTACTACTGTTAACTACATGCATGTCAGATCCAGTGGAGACCTAGTTGAGAGATAGGTGAAAGGGATAGTTTGACTATCAGTTGTCACAGTAGTGGGTGCAATCATTCAACCACACACACATTGGATGCCTTGCTTCAGGGTTATATTCTCAGGAAAAGGTAGTATCTCATTCATTAGAGTTATGGTGAGCGGGGGATTTTTGATGGAGGGAGAAATTTGTGGAGAGTAGAATTGGCATGTATTTTCCAATTTTTGCATGATAGTGTGATACAATTGTATATTGTACTGAGAGATCTTGGATTAGAGTTTTGTATGAGATTGTTTCATGATCCATGATATATACATAATATATGATAGTGGGGTTTTTAGCTTAATGCTTTCCCGGTAAAAACATCTGTGTTATGTGTGATTGATCTTTCTTCATGTGTTTGCAATTGGCAATTAAATTTCCGCAAAGATTTTAGTAGATGAATTTTGTATTTAATAGTGGCATATAATTGTTAGATCAGGAGAATCCAGGTAATACATAATTGTATTAAAATTTCTACAGGAATATCTCCCAAAGGATAACGAATTTGGGAATAATTCTAAATGAGAAATTAATTGGGCCCATTCTGAACAAAACCCATGTTTCTGTTTTGTGAGATTCACATTATTTTGTTGAGAAAACGTGTTTGAAATTGACTGGTGAAAAAATTTGTGAACTTCCCTTGATCTTTTCCTGGAGTTCCACATGTGTGGGATGGATGTAATTTGGTGAACAACAATCCATAATGGAGCTTCTAGAAACAATTTCAATGTGTTGGATTTCATTCTAGAGTGGTGGTACTTCCTCAACCATGGATACAACTGCAGAAAGTGTAGAAACTTGAACTGTTAAACTATCATTAGTAAAACCATTCATAATTCTCTTTAATTCATTAAAAATAATATGAATAATAATAATAAACCATGTAAACATTTTTGTTGGAATTTGGTGCGTTTATGAAGAAATATGGTTAAAAATGATGACAATGGGTGAATGGAATGATGCGAAAATGGATGGTTTCATCAAAAAAATTATGACAAATTGGAGGCTGAATAGGTATTATGCTTTGGTTTTCAGTGGTTTATTGGTTGCAGGTGTCATTGAACGCCAAGGATGGTGTTCCCCTAAGGGGGAGGCTTCTGTAACAACTTTGGTCAAAAATCCATGTAATAAAGTTAATAAAGGAAAAATAATACAAAGGTCATGGGACACATATTCCAAGATGAATGTTGGGAAAAACATCCTAGTGTCGATGTCCATTTGGTATTTTATGGTTAAGGGAAATTGGAAAAGGCAATGGAAAAGGCTTTGAAAAGGAAAGAGAAATTAATTAGCATTTTTTTTAAATAAAGGAAATTAGGAGAAAAATAAAGTGAAAGTTTAAAGGTTCCATGTGAGGATGAAATTGAAGGAAAATAATGGAAAATGAAGAAATTAGAGGTCTCCATGATAAAAATATTTTGAGGATCAATTCATAGACTTTTGAAAGTTTTGGGTGGAGCTCTCTCTCTAGTCTCCCTCTCATACTCATGCATACTTGGAGTATTCTTGGACCACTCTAGTATTGGAGGAACAAAGGTAAATAAAGGAAAAATAAGGAAAAGGGAAGTACATATCAAGCAAGGAAGAGTTGGATCAAGAATCTACAATGTGATTACATGCAAGTATCAATTTGCATGTGTCACTATCCTTACTAGATTTCTCATGCATGGTACATGCATGTGTGTATTTGGTTCTATTGTTTTCATTAGAATGGGTATTTCTAGGTGTGAAAATGGATTTCAGCATTCCCTTGCCATTTCTAGATAGACATGGTGTGATGGGGTTCTCTTTTATTAGTGATATGGATTTCTAGATGGTATTGAAACTAAGTGCGGTGGTCTCCTAAAAAATCACCAAGCCTAGGAATCCCTTGATCAGTTATGGTGGGATACACGGTAAAGCATAGAGAGTGGAGACGGATAAATTACTCATGTTTTAGGTGGAGAAATATGGAGGAATCCATGCTTGTTCAGGGACTAGTGATCCCTTGACCGATATATGGCGAGGTTGTGGTAAAGTGTGAAATCCCTAGTCAAAAATCCATGTAATAAATTTAAAAGTGAAAACTAATAACCAAGATCATGGGACAGGTATTTTAAGCTGAATGTTGGGAAAGAACATTGTGATGAGGATCACTTGTGATTAATTAATGGCTATGTAAATTGGAAAAGAAAATGGAAAACCTTTTGGAAAGGCATGAGGCATTAATTGACATTTTATTTATGAAAATAAACGAAATTGGGACAAAAGGAAGGTGAAAGGTTACATGTTGCATGTGGGGAGGAAAATGAAGAAAATAAAGGACTCATTGCTAAAAAGGCTTCTAAGGATTAGTTCATGGTTTTTTTTGGTCTAGCTTTTGCCATTTCAACCTTTTTTAAGTTTAGCTGTGGAGCTCTCATTGTATTATCTCTCTCTTATAATTTTGTAAACTTAGAGTTTTCTTGGATTACTCTTGGAGGAGTGTGGCATACTCAGGATTTGGAATAAGAAATAAAATTAAAAGTATGAAAACGCAACAGGGAATCGGGATCAACCACTACCATGGGTTTTTCTTGCAGGTACCAAGTTTCACGTATCATTTACTTGTTAGACTTGTCATGCATGGCACATCCATGTCGTTTCTTGGTTATTATCTATCATTGGCATGGAGGATTGTTTGTATTGACAGTGGTTTTTCATATCCTTTCCATTTTTTGGATAGCCATGGTTTTGTGGGTTTACCTTTGTTTTCTAATTGGCTCTCATGTTCCTTATGGATGTGGGTTATGTTACTACTTCTTGGAAGCATTGGCTGGACAATCTCTCTAGAATCCCTATAACAGCTTGGGTTGAGTTACTAGTCCTAGAAGCCTTGGTTGGAAAAATGCTTTGGAATCCCTTGGTGGGTTTAGTTACTAGTCCTGGAAGCCCTAGTTGGAAAACACTCTATAAGAACGAAAAAAGTTGTGGGTTGAGTTATTATTCGTAGAAGCCTTGGCTGGAACAAACACTCTCACACCCTAGAAAAATAGGGTAGAGACTGACCCAGTGATGGTTAGTTATATGTGACTGTGAGGTGTAATCATTGGTTGAGGGTTGAGGTGGTTGGGCCTCTAGAAGCCCTGGTTTGGTTTTTTTTGGTTTATTTCATCAGATCCCACATTCATGCTTGGAATATGGCATGGGGGTGATTGGCTGAAAAAATATTTGGTTCAGTCAATCTATGGTCAGGTGGTACGTAGAAGTCTCAGACCTGGTTGCATTTTTCATATCTTAATAAGATCTATTTCCCTCTTGCATTTCATGGCTAAATATACTTCTTCATATGTGGTTTCTATGGACATTATATCATTTTTATTTTTGTTAGTTATGAGTATGTTTATGACGGACTTGATGTATGGATCTCATCATGTTTTGAATATAAAATGAATGGGAATTGAATATATGACCTAATAGATGATAATTTCATTATTTTGATAAGGCATGAATTCTTCTCTATAAATCTTAGATAAGTATGAGAGCATTATGCTCAAATATGTTGTTATGACTTGTAGATTACATATTTATGATATGTTTGAAAAAATTCCTATAATGGCTAGTAGGGTTCCAATTGATTCATTGGTCAAATTTTTTTATTAGTAACCTTGTTTCAATGTTATTTATAAGATCTGAAATTTTCATGAAGTTTTGGGTAGAGGCCTGAGACACAACCCTAAAAAAGTGGCTCATATTTCAGGGTCAATGGCTTAGAACTTCCTGAAAAATTCCATAGTCACTGGAATTCCTTGTTGTGAGAGTTAATATAAGGCCTTATTCACATGCATGGCTTGTCATGATAGCGACTGAGAGTCCAGATAATTCAAATGACAAGTTGTCTCAGGAGTTAAGCACCTAGAAATGTTGGTTTCTTCCTGAAGGGTATGTAGCTCCTGAGGAACGTCAGATTGGGTTTTTTTTTAGTTTCCACTTCCTTAACTATACATGGGGAGTTGAATCATATCATAGAAAATATTTGTCACATGTTTTCCCTAGAAGAATAGTTATCTTGGGTAAATGTTGGAGGATGTGTGTTATAGAGTGGTATTATAGCATGTTTCACCCCTTATAATTGGATGGGTGGTGTGTTGGTAATTCATATATGTTGGTTGCGTATGTGTTCTTTATTATTGTGGTCATATTCTTGTTGTGTATGCGTGGTGGTGGTCATGGTTGTAGTTGTGTCTCCATGTGAAGGTTGATAGTGTTTTCATTGGACGTGTTTATCATGAGTATATGTTGGTTATGCATTTGTTATGCATATGAGTGTTTATATATGCATACATTGACATGGTGATATTTTTTGGGCCTGAGGTCATGGTATGTGATCGGTATGGTCATGCATTGATAATTGGACAATGGTTAAGATGATGTTTATATACTGTTGTGATTATGATTATACATGTATTTTTCTAATCTGGTTGATTTTCCAGACAAGATATCCTTCCCTGAACTTTACTGAGGTATGTTGTTTATGTTTATGTTTTGGTTTAGCTAGCATGGTATACTTGAAGGAAGAGAAGAACAAAGGTTGTTAGCATAATTGAAGACTATAGTTCACGATATTATCCTTATAGATCAAATGAGAGCATGGTGATGCGTACTCCCCTCAAATAGCAGATACTTTAAGAAGTTTAAAGGAATAAATAAGGAGTTTCAAAGTAGATAATGATATAATCATTCAATCACAAGAGAGAACTTCTAGGGAAAAGTAGGAATAAGTAGAAGTCAATGCAGTTATTATTTATACTTTTTCAAACTTGCATAGAAAAGGACCACTAAGAATCAGTCATGGGGAGGAGGATATGACTAATAGGGAATATGGAAGTCGGTCTCATGGTGGGAACATGTCAGATAGGGATGACACAATCATATATGGTAGGTTCATGTATACACCTAATAGGAGAGGTGATGAACACAGGTTATATTATAGTTCTAGTTCTCATACGTATGATGATCCTTGATGTTATCATCCTTATAGGAGGGATGAAAAAGGATATTTTTAAAATTAGTTAAAGAAAGAAAAGCCACCTACATTTTATGGATAGATGAATAAGTCACATGATGCAAAAGCTTGGTTTCTTGGAAAGAACAAATTCTTGAGATTGCATCATTACTCAACAAACACGAAGGCTACAATAGCTACGTTCAGTCTTAGAGGTAAAACATATATTTGGTGGGAAGATGTAAATTATGTCATAGGTATTCATGAAGAGGAGTTGATTTGGAGTGAGTTAGAGAGACTATTCAGGAACAAGTATCTATCATATAGATACTATGATGATAGGGAAAAAGAATTCTATGAGCTAAATATGGGATCTATGATTGATGAGGAGTACACTAGAATATTCTTGGAGTTATTGAGGTATGTGCCTTATTTGAAGGAGGATAAAGTGAAGATTTAGAGATTCATAAATGGGTTTCCAGTAGCATTCAAAGACATGACTGAGTTTTATAAGTCACGATCATTAGAGGAAGCCATCGGGAAAATAAAGCATTTCTATGAAAAATCAAAGCTAAGAAATGAGACTAAGTAGGATTGGAAAGGTAATGATAGGAATAAAGGAACATGGGATAAGAATTCAACAAGGCCTCAAGACACATCTAAAAAAGAGAATGCAATGTCTCCTAAGTTGTTCAATGCATCTGACATAGGGAAGGAATTTCAATATGATGAGAAGAACAAGGGTGTAGGTTGGAAACCTTTACAATGTTGGACTAGTGGCAAGGATCATCATAGGATATATTTTCCAAAGCATCAGGATGGTAGACCGAAAATTTATGGTGTTCAAGAGGCACAGACAGTGGGGGATGTTTGAAAATGTATTCCTAAAATTTATGTAGCGTTGGATAATAGATAGGAGAATCATCAAACATCTACTATTGAGATGTACGATGAGATTTGTGATCAATTTATTTCTATTTTGATTGAACTTGGATCTAATTATAGTTATGCTAATCATGACCTGGTGGATAAGTGTTGTTTGAATAAATAAGTGCATGCATAGTCTTAGTTAGTGAACTTGGATATAGGTACAAATAAAAGGGTTCATTATTGGGTAAGATCTTGTGCATTTGAATTGAATGGAATTCCTACATCAGCACATTTGAATATATTGTCATTGGGATCATATACTATGTTTTTGGGTATGGACTGGTTGTATCTTCATAGAACTAAAGTGGATTTTTATGACAAGGATATTGAGTGTTTGGATGAGAATGGGGAAAAAATAATCTTACAGAGTAAGAAGAAGGGAACTTCATTCATAGTAGTCAAAACTATGGAGGCAAAGAGAAAACATAGGAAAGGGTGTGTGTGTATTTATAGTTCATATTTTCAGTGATAAAGGTAAGATTGTTGAGGATGCAAAGATATTGAGCAGATATCTGGTTCTATAGTAGTTTCATGATGTGTTTCCAACAGATATTTCAATTTTTTTGCATCATAGGGAAATGGATTTTTATATTGAGTTGGTACTAGGGGCAACACCAACATCAAAAGAATCGTATAGGATGAGCACACTAGAGTTGTGGGAATTGAAGTTGTAGATGAAGGAAATGCTTGATAAGGGATACATTTGGCCAAGTGTATCACCATGGGGTTCACCAGTTTCATTTGTGAAGAAGAGGGATGGTACTCTTAGGTTGTGCATCGATTATAGGAAGTTTAAGAAGTTAACCATAAAGAATATGTATTCATTTCCAAGGATTGATGAATTGTTCGATTGATGACTTGATGACAGGTTTTTCGAATACATCTAGATGACATGAATCCATCATGGTTTTAGTGGAATTGTTGATAAAGGTAGCGCACTTCATTCCAGTGAAGTATATGTATTTAGCTAGTGATGTGGCATAGGTATTCATCATATATGTGGTGAGGTTTCATGGTGTACCGAAGATTATTGTGTCACACAAGGATGTTAGGTTCACTTCTATCTTCTAGAGAGAGTTATTTGTAGGTTTGGGTATAGATTTGGCATTCAACGCAACTTATCATCCACATATATATGGATAGAAAGAGAGGGTAAACAAGAATTTCTGGGACATGTTGAGGATGTGTGTGATGCATCACTAATGAAAGTGGGAAGAGTATCTACCTCTATTTGAGTTTTCTTACAATAATGGGAATCGAGATACTTTGAGGGTGAGCATGTTTGAGGCACTCTATGGGCAGAGTTTTAATGCTCCCATCAGTTGGAATAATCCAGTTAACATGGTATTGATTGGACCAGACTTGTTGGAATATATGTAATAGGAAATGTAGGTTAGTAACAAAAATATAAAATCAACACAGGATAGGAAGAGACGTTAAGCACATTAGAACAAGATGATTAAGGACTTTTAGGTTGGGTAATAGGTTTACTTGTGCATCAAGTACAAGAAGAGCTCCTTGAGGATTGGATCATGTGCCAAGTTGGCACCTTGATATTGTGGAGCTTTCAATATTATTGAAAGGATTGGACCAATATCCTATTGACCAACACTGCCTCCAAAAGTGAAATTCCATGATTTTTTCCAGGTGTCGTTGCTTAAGAAGTATGTTAAATATGTTGATCATGTGATTGATTGGTCGATATTGCAAGTGGATCCAAAAGTAGAATTTCGGCCACAACCTCAGTGTAATTTGTGGAGAAATATGTTCATGCTCTAGAACTAAGCAATCGAGCATTTTAAAATGCAGTGGAAGAACTTTAGTCCTGATCAAGCTAGATGTGAGATGGTTGATCAGATGTAGGTTATCTATCATTCTCTAATTGTTGGTTGAGAAAACATTTTTTCCATGTTTTTTGGTGTAATTTTTGGGCACATGTGTAAATATGTGTATGGATGTAAATACCACCATGATTTGTGTTATAAAGCTCCAATAAGTGGTATGGTTTTCATATTGTTATGTTTTCATGTTGATTATGTTTTTTTCTTTTAGCAGGATGTTCATTATAAATACTGCAACAAGTTAATTCGTAAAGCTCCATGGGATGTATTTTTTTCTTTTAGTGGTCTTTTTAAAGTTTGTAGGAATCTTTGAAAGCGAGGACAACAGTCTAGGAAAAAGGGTTATGTAACATCCCTGGTAAAAAATCCATGTAATAAAGTTAATAAGGGAAAAATAATAACCAAGGTCATGGGACACGTATTCCAAGCTAAATGTTGGGTAAAAACATGGTGATGGGAATCCCTTATGATTATTTAATGGCTATGTAAATTGGAAAAGGCATTGAAAAGGCTTTTGAAAGGCATGAAGCATTAATTAGCATTTTATTTATGAAAATAAAAGAAATTATGAGAAAAGGAAGGTGAAAGGTCACAGGTTTCATGTGAGGAAAGTGAAGGAAAATATTGGAAAATGAAGAAAACAGATGCCTCATTTATAAAAGAGGTTATGAGGATCAGTTCATGGCTTTTTCTGGTTTAGATTTTGTTAGTTCAACCTTTTTTCAGTTCATTTTTGGAGCACTCATTCTATTCTATGTTTTATGAACGATTTGATGTATTCCTCTCATCATGTTTTGATTAGAAAATGAATGAAAATTTAATATATGACCTAATACATGATAATGTAGCTATTGTGATAAGGCATCAATTCTTCCATACAAATCTCAGATAAATATGAAACCCCTATGCTCAGATTTGTTGTTATTCCCTGTAGATTACATATTTGTGATGTGTTTAATGAAATCATTGTCATGGTTAGTAGGGGTCTGTTCGTTTCATTGATCAAATTTGTGTATTAGTAACCTTATTTCAAACTTATTTATCATTTATAAAAGTTTCATGAAGTTCTGGGCAAAGGCGTAAGACCTAGCCTTGAAAAAGTGGCTCGAATTTCGGGCTCACTAGCTAAGAACTCCGTGGAAAATTCCATAGTCATTGGCATGCCTTAATGTGTGATTATATAGAAGTCCTCTGTCATATGAATGGATTGTCATGGGAGTGGCTGAGTATCCATATCAGTCAAATGACAAGTTTTCTTAGGGGTTAGGTACCAAGAAATGTTGTTTTCCTCCTAAAGGGTCTATATCTCCCGAGGAAGGTCATATTGGTTTTGTTTTTTTGGTTCCATTTCCTTAAATTTACATGAGGAGTTGAATCCTATTATATTAACTCTTCATCACATGTTTACCCCAAGAAATCGATTAGCTTGGGTAAATGTGGAACGGGGTGTGTTACATAAAACATGTATTGTATGTTTGTTATTTGGGCCTAGGATGGGATTGTGGTAAAGCCTGAGGAAGCCTTCATTCATTCTATTGTGAGTCCCCCATTCATGCTTGGAATATACCACGGGGGTGACTGGCTAAAAGAAATATTTGGTTCAGCCTAATATATGATCGGCTAGTACATGGAAGTCCCTAACCTGGTTGCATTTTGCATATGTTAATAAGAGCTCTTTTCCTCTTGTGTACTATGTTTGAATATTTTTTTTATTATTTGGTCATAATTGATATTATATCATTATTAATCTGTTGGTTTTATGTTGGTTGTAAGCATGGTTTATGAGAGACTTGAGCTATGCCTCTCATAATGTTTTGTTTAGAAATTGAATAGATAATGAATGTATTACCTAATAGATGGTAATGAAACTATTATGAGAGTACATAAATCCTTCTTGGTGATTCTCAGATAAGTATTAATTCTATATGCTCAGATATATTTATATGACTAGTAGATTACATGTTCATGATGTGTTTGACGAAATGTCTGTCATGGCTAGGCCTTTTTAGGTTATGTCCTTCTTCAATTTTTTACATTAGAGACCTTGTCATCTTTCTATTTGTCATTCCTGGAAGTTTCATGAAGTTCTAGGTAGAGGCCTGAGCTCTAGCCCTAAAAAAGTGGCTGAAAATACAGGGCCGCTAGCATAGAATTTCCTAAAAAAGGCCGCAGTCACATGAATTCCTTATTGTGCATGTGACTCGAGGGTTTCAGTCACATGGAAGGATTTTCATCAGTTTGAATGGGGCTCTATATCAGTAAGAAAACATTTTGTCTCACGGGTTGAGAACTTGTAAGGGTTGGTTGGATCCTGAACGTCCTGTAGCATTTGAGGAAGGTCAGTTTCATTTTTTTTCGATTCCACTTCCTTAACTATACTTCAAGAGTTGAATCATATCATAGTAATTACTTGTCACATGACTACGCCAGTGGACCGATTATCTTGGGTGAATGTGGGAGGAGGGTGTTATAACATTTGTGTTGGTCATGTTGGAAGACATTCCATGAAATTTCAAGAGAGTTTCTGCAAAGATTCCATATAGGTGAATGAAGAATGATGACAAAGAGACTACATGATGAATTTTGATGTAAATGTGGATGATCTCAAACATTATGCAAGGATGTTATGCATCCTTGAGTCTTGAAACCCTTGCATACTGTTATCACCCTAGTAATTCTTAGGTCGTGGGATTTTGGTTTATAGTTAAAGAAAACCAGGGGTAACCAAGAACCTCTTTTAGAATTCAGGATCTAGCCTTCCTGAGTTCTGGAGAGGGATCTCTCCTTAAGATTTAGCTTTGTTTTGTAATGGATTTTAGGCTAGCTATGAGTGGACAATTTGGTTTGATTTTTTGAATGTTGTTAAGAATAAATGACTACAAGTGAAACCATAGAAATATCTACCTAACCATTGGGAAATGGAGTCAAATTTATAACAAACAAGACTAGAAAACTAAGGTCAAAAGAACAAATATACTAAGGGCAAGATAGATGATCTTCAGAGGGTTTAAAAAAAGCTATTTTGATGAAGTGGTATGATATGGACTAAGGGCAGTTAAGAATCCTTAGATCACAGAAAAGGAAGAGGGAGATTGAGGTCAAACGAGACCAAAGAGAAATTAAGAATTCTAAAGTTTGGAAATCAGCAGAAAACATAAACATGAAAACTAGTAAAAACAGAGAGTTTTTTACACTGATTCTGTAATACCTTTCCTAGTTATTCATTTAAGATAGAAAATAACACAAGATGTATGAATGGAACTTAAAGAAATAAATAATGAAAACTGGAAGATACAATGCTCATCTGATCAGCACGAGGATCATTAGTTATGATGTCTATTTGCTTCAGTTTCCAACCTACTGCTTCAACTTAACTCACATAAAATCCCAATGTTCAACAAAAAGTCTATACTAGTCTTGATAATTTTATTCCACCCCAAAATACTTCAAAGAATGAAGTATTTATACAAGTAAATTACTTACAAAATATCTTAAAAGTTTGAGAGAATATCTCAAGAAAAAAAAGAAATTATTACTAAAGAAGAGGGACAACTGCAAAAACAGTTTGAAAGCTGTCTTCTTTTACAAGAAAAATATAATAGTTTCTCTACTCAAACTGATTTTTTGTTTAGCTAGAAGTGTTGCTGGCATTTGGGAAATTATCTTGTGGAAGATGACTTGGATTTTACTCTTTATTTTCCACGCTCTACTCTAATATTCTTTAACTCTGTTTTTTCACTATTTTACTATTGTAATTGAAAAATAACCAACAGTAACATTTTCTTTTACTGATACACTTTTACAACTGATACTCTTTGACACTAATTTTTCACCCTGAGGTAACAGTAAAATATGACTTCTTCATGTAATTTGCTGCTCTTTGTTTATCAAATTCACATCAGATCTATGAATTCTTGCCATTGTTCAGCAATGGGAATATTCATATTCTTCATTTTTCTATAACTTTCATCAGCTTCTGTATATTTTGAAAAAAATGGTTTTACTATGAATATGTGCTTGATTTCATTCTGCAAAAAAAAAAAAATCTCAAAATATTGCAAAACTACTTTACCACTTGGAGACCATTGTGGTAAAGGTTTATTCACCTTCTCTTTAGCATAAGCTCTGATTTTCTAGTCATAGTCCTTTTGTACCATTAATTTCTTATTAAATCCATGGATATCTAGAACTCCTAATTTTAGCGGTAGGTCATATTTGGTCTTGAATTTAGCAATTGATATCTTCATAGTATCACACTTTTCTTCTAGATTATTCATAATGTTTCTTTTTGTGAGGAATTTTCTGATTTGCAGGATGGCCTCTATTCTGTCAGCAATTTTCAACTCTTCTAATTCTTCCTTGTTCTTATTGATCAAAAATGCTATGAGTTGGACTGCTTGTGGTGGCTTATTTTCAAATTTTTTCTTTGTTTTAACAATTTCTGCAATTGCAGCCTGTAGCAACTCTTTTTGCTCATAATTGATCTGAATGGAAGGCCATTGTGAGTGAATTCCTTCAATGATATTGGACCATAAATAATTTTTTATGTAGGCAACCTGATCAGTGATATTTACTTCTTTTTGTAAAATTAGTACCCTTTCTTCTAATGTTTTTACTCTTTGCTCATGACCCTTTGAAGTTATCACAACATCTTTATAGGTTGATTCCAGGTTTTGATTTTCTTTTTTCAAATTTTTAATCTCATCATTCTTCAAAGTCATTTCCTCCATAGCTTTTACCAAATTTGTGGCTCCTGTTTCTGTCCCTTTTTGTACCTGTGTATTTGAAGATTCAACAGCAAGAACATCTTTTGATTTGATAGTTATCTCTTTCATAGCTTCCTAGTTGTTAACTATAAATGGTCCAATCTGATTCTTGAGTTTGAATTGGGTCTTCTTCCTAGAGGCCATGAAATTTACTGCATATGCATTTAAGATTTACCTTAAATATTCTAAGGCAAAGATTCTTGTAGTTAGAAACCTTGGTAGTTTGTATGGAGCCAAGAGTGCACCATACACTCTAATCTCTATGTGATTATTGTATAAATACAAATCCCCTGTTTTACAGTTCTCAAACAATTGTAAAGTCCTTTTTGTCTCTTCATTTACTCTTGGAGTTTCAGCTTTATTCAACAAGTTCATAGCTGGTATTATGAACAAGTCATTGAAATCAGTGTAGTTGTACTGACTACTGTCTTTCCTTAAAATAGATGTCCAAAACACTACCGAGAGAAGTATTCCTTCTACATCTAATTTCTGCAACTCAATAGGGAATTTTTCTGCTTGATCACACAAGAAAAGATGTAGTAGATATGATGTATATCTAAATACCCCCTCCTCTAGTAATTTTTTCAATTGGTAGTGCATATTCTCAGTAATAAGCTTAGCAAAATTCAAGATTATGGATGGAGGCTGGCCAGGAGTCAATGTGGATAGAAAACCCAAGATAGAAGCATCAGTAAAATCATCATTTTCATATCCAAGTATGAATGACAGCATGGAGACAATCTGCCTTGTATTTTCAGGGAAATCAAATGTATCATAGGGTGGATTTACTTTAGGGACATCAACATGATTTGGCCAAAAGGTCTGAAAGATATTGAACCTGGTAGGAAAATCTAAATCCAAGTAAAGCTGGGTCAAATCCTCAATTGACAGTGAGATTGAATTAGGGTCATGTTTCATTTGCAACATGGAATTAATGGACTAAGCATTGATATAGAACATGATTTTCCTATCTTTATTAACAATACACCTCTGATCTGGGAGGTAATACAACTGACATAATCTGACAAAATTTGGAGCTTGATGAGTAATAGGAACAACATATTTTGGAAAATTGGAATCCCAAATGGGTACATCATCTTTGACCTTTTCTACAGATTTTCCAAAACACCAATTTTGGACTTCTAGCAGGTTGAATTCAACTAACGGATCAAATATTCTATAATCAACATCAATTAATGAGCTACTTTCTTGAGAAGTTATGGGAGGTTGAACAGGTCTGACTACTTCAGTTTTTTCAGCAGTAAGTGTAGGAGTGGGCTCATTGAGTTTGGAAGGCTTAGGCTAAGGTAACTTGCTAGAGACATTTTTCTGGGATTTTGGACCTCCTGACTTGGGAGTGACTTGTTTCTTAGTCATTTTTGATGAACAAAGCAAGATTAAACAATTTTCTAAGTTATTTTTGAGAAACAAGAGGCAATTGAAAGGCTTTTTCTGTCAAATTCAGACTCTCGGTAGGGTTTTAAGGTGACAGACTAGGTTTACTGTATGCAGAAGGTCTTTTAGATCAAATTCAGCAGTGAAAATGGTCTTGTAATAGTTTAAAACCTTAAAAATGGAAACAGTGGATTCTAGAGAAATTTTGACAGGGTTTCCCCTATATTTTCAAGGTTTTAGTACTTTCTCAGAAGGGTAAATCAACTTTATTTAGAAAATGGAAGTTCATTTAGCTTACTTTCCTTAGAATTTAAGGATTTTTACAGGTTGAAATGGCGAAAAATACCTATGAAATGTATGATTTGCAGTCGCAAGGAGTGACTATTCTGCAACAATCTTCAATTCTGTTGAATTTGGATGGCAGAGGTTGTGGAGATTCTCGGGAACAACTTTCAAAGTAAAAATGATTTACAGGTTCAAAGAAGACTCGAAAATGGCATTGGGAGGCTCTGCAAAGGGTTCTCAGTAGTTTGAATGGTGAATTCATGAAATATGATGAAAATAGTGAAAAAATAAGGCATAAAACCTTAAGTCTAATCAAAATTAAATCACACTTATTGCAGGAATGCTATTAATGGCGGGAGTTGTTTTAATTTGGACCGGGCGATTTTCGCATAGCTTTAAGGTGGTAAGCTGTATTTCACTTTTTGCATGTGATCAAATGAAATGTTGACACATTAGCAGTGGCTGGTATTGGTAAACATCTTTTATCACGTGATTTTTTGAAAACATTGGACGATCATTTTAGTCACGTGATATTTGATATGCATCGTCGGATCCAGCTCTGAGATGCGAATGGTCAGGATTTGGCTGAAATATGCGGGATAAATGTAGTGGGGCCGGGGCTTTGAAGGCTGGCCGTAGATCTGATGAGTAATAGATCTACGGTGGATGTTTAGCGTGATAAGGATGGTGGGGATAGGGGAAATGAGTTATCTGGTTAAATTTCGAGCGTCGGATTTAAAAATTTATTGAGGATCTAACGACTGTAATGTAACTTGATCGGGAAGAATGGGACCTGGGGATTGGTTAATTGCGCTCATCTTAAACCATTAGATCAAAAAGATTAGAATGATCTGAAGGCTGAGATTAAACCCGAAGGTGAGGAGGGATTTGTTAAATTTTTATGTATAAACAGATTTTATACATTGAATAAAGTGGATGGGCTGGGTATTAAAGGGTTTTAACAAAGGTTAGGACTTTGATAAAAGGGGCTTTACCCAAGGTTAATATTGTGGTAAAGGGATATTTATTGGGGAAAATGGATAAGGTTATAGTTTTAACCTTGGGTTTAGGGTAGTCGGGAAAGGAAAAATTAACAGAGGGATAGGTGTTATGAAGTTTAGTTTAAATTAAACTTCGGGAATTACATTTTTTGTTTTAAACATATATAAAATATGTTTAATGATTTTTTGTATATTTTTATTATATAGTTAATTAAATCAAATTGATTTAATAACCATAAAGGGCAGGATATTTATATAATGATATATTTATCCAAAGGGGGTTTAATGTGGGTTTTTATTTAAACATGTGGGGATAATAAACTTTGGCTTAAAGTTATATTAATGGGTTTTTTTGGGGCTATTTAATAAAAGGAAACTATATTAATATGACTAGGATAATTAATAAGGAGTTAATAAAATATGTTAGGTGTTAAGATGGAAAGGGAAAAGTGAATACTCAAAACATAAAATTATAACCAATAAAAGTGAAGATCAAATAAAAACTTGCATTTATGATAATTTCATCATTTCTACTTAGGATAAAATGTCATTTTGAGGGTTTTATACTTCATTTAATGTGGGGAATTAATCAAATGGGGATTTAGAGTATGATTAAGTAAAATGAGGTTTTTTACTTATGATTTTTCATGGAAATGAATGCATGAATCGAAAATGATGTGATTTTTTGGGATTAATATAACAAGTTAACATTTTCATCTAGTCAGCCATAGAGCCTTGCGTCCGGTCCCAACAGAAGTCAAGGAAATGCATTGAGCCTTTCTGACTAATAGTTTAGAATGATAAATGGCTATGGGGAAGGGAAGTCAGTTATTTGCAGGCCTGGTGAGTAATATTTACAATTATGCTTCTCACCTTCTTCTACCTACCCAATTTGAACTGCTAACATTTTTTTCTTCCATTTTGATTAGGTGCATTTGAGCGAGAAACCTTTAAAACATTTATTCTTTCTGAAAGCAATAAAAAATCTAATTATACACCTATTTCATCGATGAATCCATACTAAACTGTTGGATTCACTTATTCTCTACCTAACTACTGAATTGTCATAATTAAACTGTACGACAATTCTTTATTCTCTATCTACAACAAGTAAAATTGAAAGATGACAAGTCAAGATTAGACAGTTTAACTCATCATGGATTATGGCATTTATTGACACTCTGCCATAATCAACTGCAAAAGGTAAAAGTAGTGGCATTTAGACTTGCACACTTTCATGTTTTATCCATGTTTTAGGGATATATTATTTTTTCTAAGTCCTTTGATTGTTCTTTTAGGACTTTTTACCCTCTTTTTGATTTTTTGATTTTTTACAAAATATGGGAATACACCTCGTAGAAGGAAAAGTATGTACATATTTACAAGACTATCATTAGTTAAGTCAAAATTATGAATCGTATATTTATAGATTGCTAGCATCGACTTCACTTGAGAATGGCATTTCCTGGTGAAATTTCAAGAACTCTGAGATCAGTAGCCTTAATCTTTGACCTTTGATGATCTTAGAAAGTGTCTTTTGTCTTCTGCAAACTGAAATCTGATCTGAAACTAAAACAACACACAACAATTTTCAAAGCAACTTATAGATCTTAAACATCTTTAGGACCTCATCCTTGGCTTTAAATCTTAATGAAAAACTAGCTGAAAATTAAAAAAAAAAAAAAAATGCTCAAAATTATAAGCTTATTGGCACTCATCTACTTACTCTAATCTACTAAAAATCTTATTGAATCAGGTAATACAAAAATTCCAATGAAGCTAATCAAGTAGCTGTAGAAATGAATGGATAATTTGACTACTTTTGATCAAACTTTGGAAGTATAACTTGATCATGTGTCTTCATAATCAATGATAAGATGTGAAATGGAAATTTCTGATATATTTGATCCTCATAGATAAAACATGTTTGCAGATTTGAGCTAAAAATATTCTCCATACAATTTGATATAGAATCATTAAAAGCATAATGTATGATTTGTGCTTCTAGGCCTTCAATGACTAGTTGCTCAATTGTATTCTAGATATTAATCATTGAAACTATTTCTTCAGTCTTGTGTTTGAAATAATAATCATCCTCAATATGCAGGTCAAAATATAGTACAACTTCCTCTTGCTTAGGAGAAGGAAGATTTTGCAAGAATTCTTTAGGATCTTGGAAATTATATGACTGAATTTGAGAATGCAAAAGTTTAATTTCATTTTCATAATTTTCAAAAATTATCTCAAGAACACATTTTTTAAGTTGTGGAGAATATTTTCTTAATTTCAAGATAAGAAAGATAGCTCTTAAAAAATCCTCATCAAGCTGAAATTGTAAGATCTCATCCCTCAAAATAGCTAGTGATTGTTCTGTGATATTATCTTGAATTGGGAGAACATAATTATCATCATACTGATCATATTTAGGAAAATCTTCAGAAGAAGGAATGTCATCAATTATAAACATTGGATCAGCAAATTTCTCTTCCAACAGTCTTAATATATCTTGATCAGATTGGTTGCATTCTATTTGAAAGTCATTATTTTTCTCTATAGGAGTGATATCAAGCAATGGGCCTTTTTGGGAAGGTATAATAACATGAGCATCAACTTGTTCTTCTGTCTCTTCATGGATAAAAAATTTAGTACATTTATCAACATTAGAAGAAATAGAAACAATTTCTTCATTATGTAAATATTTTTAGGATGGTTGCATGTTTAGAAGAAAACTGATTTCTTCTTCGGTGGGGGGAGGGGGTGGAAATATCTGAATCCTTAGATTGAAAGGACAATTGTTTTTTCTCTTATCTAGAAATTGATCATGAGGTTGAATATTTTCTTTAACTCCATTCAAAACATTAAATGAAACATCATTTTTTAATACAGAGGGGTTTTGTGGATCTTGATTCATCTCCTGATCTATTTCATCTTTGTTTAACTCCTTTTGATAATTATGACATTTAACTTGAGAGTGAAAGTTCTGGACTTCTTCTAATAAATCTTTAGGATGCCAATTTCCAAAATCTTCATCAATATTTTTAAGGTAATGTATAATATCTTCAGCTTGATCACAACAATTTTCATCTAATGATAAATATGGAAAACCTTCTTTGAAATGCTCATAAAATACCTTATGAAAATCCTTTAGAGAAAACAAACTTGTAGGTTTGAGAGCTTCGTACCATTCCCTTGCTTTTCCTTCTAAGGTTTCCATGAATATTTTCATGAGGCAATCCTCATTCCAATCACCCTTCAATCTTGATGAGTTTATATGAAATTTAATTAGATGTAGTAAAGGATCATCAATATTCTCATCTCGAAACATGGGCAGATTGTTACCCCAATTTACCTTTTGTAGTTTGTGTGGAAATTCAGGTATGTGATCTCTGCTCATGGGATCATATCTTCATTTTATTCTTGAATCATCTTGAAAATTAGCCATAATAAAAGGCCATTGTATCTGTACAACCAAGTTAGATCCTTATATAAAATACAATACATATTGAAAAACGTTCTTAAAGAGAAAGAACATAATGTCTTGGATTAAGATCCAAGTTGAAAGCCTGATATTTCCATATTGTTCTTCTAGGTTCATTCCTCCAGTGGAGTCTTGATTGTGAAATTGATTTGGAGTCGCCAGGTGGATGATTTTAACCTTTGTGTGTCTAATCACTGTCCACCATCATAGATCAGATCTGAACCTGTAAAACATTTCTAAATAAAATGGTTAGTCTTCCCCAGTAGAGTTGTCATTATATAACCCACAACCTTTAAACTTAATCTTAAAGTAAAAAATATATGTTTTAAAAATCTTCCTCTAAGATTAAACTTAAAACTGGAGAGTGGTTATTTCCCCAGTATGGTCGCCAGTATGTTATCACCATATTAATTCTTAGGTCGTGGGATTTTGTTTTATAGTTAAAGAAAACCAGGAGTAACCAAGAACCTCTTTTAGAATTCAGGATCTAGCCTTCCTGAGTTCTGGAGAGGGATCTCTCCTTAAGATTTAGCTTTTTTTTGTAATGGATTTTAGGCTAGATATGAGTGGACAATTTGGTTTGATTTTTTGAATGTTGGTAGGAATAAAGAACTAAAGGAAACCATAGAAATATCTACCTAAACATCGGGCAATGGAGTCAAATTTATAGCAAACAAGACTAGAAAACTAAGGTCAAAATAAAAAATATACTAAGGGAAAGATAGCTGATCTTCAAAGAGTTTAAAAAAGGCTATTTTGATGAAGTGGTATGATCTGGAGTAAGGGAAGTTAAGAATCCTTAGATCATAGAAAAGGAAGAGGGAAATTGAGGTCAAATGAGACTAAAGATAAATTAAGAATTCTAAATTCTGGAAATCAGCAGAAAACATAAACATGAAAACTAGTAAAAACAGGGAGCTTTTTACACTGATTCTGTAATACCTTTCCTAGTTATTCATTTAAGATAGAAAATAACACAAGATGTATGAATGGAACTTAAATAAATAAACAATGAAAACTGGTAGATACAATACTCATCTGATCAGCACGAGGATCATTAGTTATGATGTCTATTTGCTTCAGTTTCCAGCCTGCTGCTTCAACTTAACTCACATAAAATCCCAATGTTCAACAAAAAAGTATATAGTAGTATTGAAAAAATTTTCCACCCCAAAATACTTCGAAGAATGAAGTATTTATACAAGTAAATTACTTACAAAATATCTTAGAAGTTTGAGAGAATATCTCAAGAAAAAATAGGAATTATTACAAAAGAAGAGGGATAGCTGCAAAAACAGTTTGCAAGTTGTCCTCTTTTACAAGAAAAATAGAACAATTTATCTACTGAAACTAATTTTTTGTTTAGATGGAAGTGTTGTTGGCATTTGGGAAATTATCTTGTGGAAGATGACTTGGAGTATACTCTTTCTTTTCCACATTCTACTCTAATATTCTTTAACTCTCTTTTTTCACTTTTTTACTGCTATAATTGAAAAATAACCAATAGTAACATTTGCTTTTACTGATACACTTTGACAACTGATACTCTTTGACACTGATTTTTCACCCTGAGGTAACAGTAAAATATGACTTATTCATGTAATTTGCTGCTCTTTGTCTGTCAAATTCACATCAGATCTGTGAATTCTTGCCACTGTTCAGTAGTGGGAATCTTCATATTCTTCATTTTTCTATAACTTTCATCAGCTTCTGTATATTTTTAAAAATTTGGTTTTACTATGAATATGTGCTTGATTTGATTCTGCAGAAAAAAGAAATTCTCAAAATATTGAAAAACTACTTTACCACTTGAAAACCCGTGTGGTAAAGGTTTATTCACCTTCTCTTTAGCATGAGCTCTGATTTTCTGGTCATAGTCCTTTTGTACCATTAATTTCTCATTAAATCCATGGATATCTGGAAGTCCTGATTTTAGTAGAAGGTCATATTTAGTCTTGAATTTAGCAATTGATATGTTCATATTATCACAATTTTCTTCCATATTATTCATAATGTTTCTTTTTTTGAGGACTTTTCTGATTTGCAGGATGGCCTCTGTTCTGTCAGCAATTTTCAACTCTTATAATTCTTCCCTGTTTTTTCTGTTAAAAAATGCTATGAGTTGGACTACTTGTGGTGCTTATTTTCAAGTTCTTTCATTGTTTTATCAATTTCTACAATTGCAGCCTGTAGCAACTCTTTCTACTCATAAATAATATGAATGGAAGGCCATTGTGAGTGAATGCCTTCAATGATATTGGTTCATAACTAATTTTTGATGTAGGCAACCTGATCAGTGAGATTTACTTATTTTCGTAAAATCAGTACCCTTTCTTCTAAAGTTTTTACTCTTTGCTCATGACCCTTTGAGGTTATCACAAAATCTTTATAAGCTGATTCCAGGTTTTGACTTTCTTTTTTCAAATTTTTAATCTCATCATTCTTCAAAGTCATTTCATCCATATCTTTTACCAAATCTGTGGCTCATGTTTCTGTCCCTGTTTGTACCTGTGTATTTGAAGATGCAGCAGCAGAAAAATCTTTTGATTTGATAGTTATATCTTTCATAGCTTCCCTGTTGTTAACTATAAATGGTCCAATCTGATTCTTAAGTTTGAATTCGGTCTTCTTCCCGGAGGCCATGAAATTTGCTGTATCTCCATTTAAGATTTTCCTTAAATATTCTAAGGAAAATATTCTTGTAGTTACAAACCTTGGTAGTTTGGATGGAGCCAAGAGTACACCATACACTCTAATCTCTATGTGATTCCTGTATAAATACCAATCCCCTGTTTTACAGTTCTCAGACAATTGTAAAATCCTCTTTGTCTCTTCATTTATTCTTGGAGTTTCAGCTTTATTCAACAAGTTCATAGCTGGTATTATGAACAAGTCATTGAAATCAGTGTATTTGTATTGACTGTTGTCCTTCCTTAAAATAGATGTCCAAAACACTACTGACAAAAGTTTTCCTTCTACATCTAATTTCGACAACTCAATAGGGAATTTTTTTGCTTGATAATACAAGAAAAGATGTAGTAGATATGATGTATATCGAAATACCCCCTCCTCTGGTAATTTTGTCAATTGGTAGTGCATGTTCTCAGCAATAAGCTTAGCAAAATTCAAGATTATGGATGGAGGCTGGCCAGGAGTCAATGTGGATTAAAAAACCCAAGATAGAAGCATCAGTAAATTCGTCATTGTCATATCCAAGTATGAATGACAACATGGAGAGAATCTGCCTTGTATTTTCAGGGAAATCAAATGTATCATAGGGTGGATCTACTTTAGGGACATCAACATGATTTGGCCAAAAGGTCTGAAAGATATTGACCCTGGTAGGGAAATCTAAATCCAAGTAAATCTTGGTCAAATCCTCTATTGACAGTGAGACTGAATTAGGGTCATGTTTCATTTGCATCATGGAATTAATGGACTCAGCATTGATATATAACATGACTTTCCTATCTTTATTAACAATACACCTTTGATCTGGGAGGTAATACAACTGACATAATTTGACAAAATTTGGAGCTTGATGAGTAAGAGGAACAACATATTTTGGCAAATTCAAATCCCAAATAGGTACATCATCTTTGACCTTTTCTACAGATTTTCCAAAACACCAATTATGGACTTCTAGCAGGCTGCGTTCAACTGAAGGATCAAAGATTCTATAATCAACATCAATTAATGAGCTACTTTCTTGAGAAGTTATGGGAGGTTGAACAGGTCTGACTACTTCAGCTGTTTCAGCAGTAAGTGTAGCAGTGGGCTTATTGAGTTTGGCAGGCTCAGGCTGAGGTAACTTGCTAGAGACATTTTTCTGGGATTTTGGACCTTGAGACTTGGGAGTGACTTATTTCTTAGTCATTTTGGATGAACAAAGAAAGATTAAACAGTTTTCTAAGTTCTTTTTGAGAAACAAAAGGCAATTGAAAGGATTTTCTGTCAAATTCAGACTCTGGGTAGGGTTTTAAGGTGACATAATAGGTTTAATGTATGAAGAAGGTCTTTTAGATCAAATTCAACAGTGAAAATGGTCTTGGAATAGTTTAAAACCTTAAAAATGGAAACAGTGGATTCTAGAGAAATTTTGACAGGGTTTCTCCTGTATTTTGAAGGTTTTAGTACTTTCTCAGAAGGGTATTCAACTTTCTTTATTAAATGGCAGTTTAATTAGCTTACTTTCCTTGGAATTTAAGGATTTTTACAGGTTAAAATGGTGAAAGCTACCTGTGAAAGGTATGATTCGTGGTCGCAAGGTGTTACTGGTCTGCAACAATCTTCAATTTTGTTTAATTTGGTTGGCATAGATTGTGGAGATTCTTGGGAACAAATTTCAGAGTAAAAATTATTTACATGTTCAAAGAAGACTCGAAAATGACGTCGGGAGGCTCTACAAAGGGTTCTCAGTAGTTTGAATGGTGAATGCGTGAAATATGATGAAAATAGTTAAAAACTAAGGCATAAAACCTTAAATCTAATCAAAATTCAATCACATTTATTGCAGGAATGCTATTAATGGCAGGAGTTGTTTCAATTTGGACCGGGCGGTTTTCGCGCAGCTTTGAGGTGGTAAGTTGTATTTCTCTTATTGCACGCGATCGAATGAAATGTTGACATGTCGGAAATGGGTGGTATCGGTAAACAAATTTTATTGCATGATTTTTTGAAAACATTGGATGATCATTTTAGTTGCACGATATTTGATATGCATTGTCGGATCTGGCTCTGAGATGCGAACAGTTAGGATTTGGCTGAAAGATGCAGGGTAATTGCAGTGGGGCCGGGGATTTGAATGATCGTCGTAGATATGATGAGTAATAGATCTACAGTGGATTTTTAGTGTGATAAGGATGGTGGGGAAAGGGGCAATGAGTTATCGGGTTAAATGTGGAGCGTCGGATTTAAAAATTTATTGAGGATCTAACGGCTGTAATGTAACTTGATTGGGAAGAATGGGACCTGGGGATTGGTTAATTGCGCTCATCTTAAACCGTTAGATAAAAAATATTAGAATGATCTGAAGGCTAAGATTAAACCCGAAGGTGAGGAGGGATTTTTTAAAGTTTTCTGTATAAACAGATTTTATACATTGAATAAAGTGGATGGGCAGGGTATTCAAGGGTTTTAACAAAGGTTAGGACTTTGGTAAAAGGGGCATTACCCAAGGTTAAGATTGTGGTAAAGGGATATGTATTGGGGAAAATGGATAAGGTTATAGTTTTAACCTTGGGTTAAGGGTAGTCGGGAAAGGAAAAATTGACAAAGGGATAAGTGTTATGAAGTTTAGTTTAAATTAAACTTCGAGAATTACATTTTTTGTTTTAAACATATATAAAATATGTTTAATTATTTTTTGTATATTTTAATTATATAGTTAATTAAATCAAATTGATTTAATGACCATATAGGGTGGGATATTTATATAATGATATATTTGTCCAAAGGGGGTTTAATGTGGGTTTTATTTAAACATGTGGGGATAATAAACTTTGGCTTAAAGCTATATTAATGAGTTTTTTTGGGGCTATTTAATAAAAGGGAACTATATTAATAGGACTAGGATAATTAATAAAAAGTTAATAAAATATGTTAGGTGTTAATATGGAAAGGGAAAAGTGAATACTCAAAACATACAATTATAACCAATAAAAGTGAAGATCAAAGCAAAAATTGCATTTATGATAATTTCATCATTTCTACTTAGGATAAAATGTCATTTTGAGGGTTTTATACTTCATGAAATGTGGAGAATTAATCAAATGGGGATTTAGAGTATGATTAAGTAAAATGAGGTTTTTTACTTACGATTTTTCATGGAAATGAATGCATGAATGGAAAATGATGTGATTTTTTGGGATTAATATAACAAGTTAACATTTTCAACTAGTCAGCCATAGAGCCTTGGGTCCAGTCCCAACAGAAGTCAAGGAAATGCCTTGAGCCTTTCTGATTGATAGTTTAGAATGATAAATGGCTATGGGGAAGGGAAGTCAGTTATTTGCATCCCTGGTGAGTAATATTTACAATGATGCTTCTCACCTTCTTCTACCTACCCAATTTGAACTATTAACATTTTTTTCTTCCATTTTGATTAGGTGCATTTGAGCTAGCAACCTTTACAACATTTATTCTTTCTTAAAGCAATAAAACTATCTAATTCTACACTTATTTCATCTATGAATCCAGATCAAACTGTTTGATTCACTTATTCTCTACCTAACTACTGAATTGTCATGATTAAACTATATGACAATTCTTTATTCTCTATCTACAACAAGTAAAATTGAAACATGACAAGTCAAGATTAAACAGTTTAACTCATCATGGATTATGGCATTTATTGACACTCTACCATAATCAACTGCAAAAGGTAAAAGTAGTGGCATTTAGACTTGCACACTTTCATGTTTTATTCATCTTTTTTTGGGAGGGGGGGGGGTGGCGCTCTATTATTTTTTCTAAGTCCTTTGATTGTTATTTTAGGACTTTTTACCCTCTTTTTGATTTTTTTATTTTTTACAAAATATGGGAATACACCTTGCAGAAGGAAAAGTATGTACATATTTACAAGAATGTCATCAGTTAAGTCAAAATTATGAATCCTATATCTATAGGTTGCTAACACATACTATCAAGGCATGTGTTCATTGTAACCATGTCAAATTTTGATGCACAAAAGAACATTTTGAAGAAATTTCAAAATTGGCCACATTCATTTCTCATTGTGCGGTGTTGATGGATAACTTTGGTGATTGGTGTGTGGTAAGATGTTTCATGACATTTCAAGATATTTTTAATAAATATTCCATAATGGGAATGGAAAATAATGGAAATGAGACTACATGATGAATGTTGATGAAAACATTGACGATCTCAAAGATTATGTAGGAACATCAATCATCATTGGGTCTTGAAACCCTTGCATACTACCAAGGCATGCGTCTCTTCTAACCATGTCAAATTTTGATGCACAGAAGAATAGTTTGAATAAATTTCAAGATTATCCCCATTCACTTCTCACCATATAGCGGTGGATGACATTTGTGATGGGCATGTTGGAATATGTTCCATGGAATTTCAGGAGAGTTTTGATAAAGCTCTAAATCCCTTAACCCCTAAGCCTACATTGACCTTTAAATCATTAAGTCCTCATCCCTAAATCACACTTAATCCCTTAACCTTATTTAATCATTAATCCCTTAATGCAAAAGCCCTAAATTCCCTAACGCCTAAGCCATCGATCCTTAAACACCTAAACCCTATTCCCTAATCCCTTAATCCATAAAACCATATTCCCTATTAACTTAAACATGAATCCCTTAACCCATCATCCCTAATCCATTAACCATTAAACTACCTGACCTGTAAGTGCTAAATCCCTTAGCTCTTGATCATCAATCCCTTAATCACTAAGACATAATCCCTTAACCCTTAACCCTTGTACCCCAAATAAATAAATACCATAATCCTCAAAGCCCCTATCCACTTAACCCCCAAAATTTTAATCAATTAACTATTTAGGCACATCCGATGCTAAAAAGGAAGCTAACGAAGGAGCTAATTTAGGCACTAAAACGGCAGCTAAATACGGCACTAAAAAAGGAGGGAACTAAGGCACTAATCTAGGCGCTAAAGGGGAGCTAAATTTGGTGCTATTACTGGCACTATTTATGGAGCTATTAGCACCTAATATAGCACCTAAATGTTTTGTATAGCACAAAAAATTCCAAAATTAGCACCATCCCTATAAATAACGCCAAAATTTTCAAACAACTGGAGAAAAATACACTAAAATGGTCTTTGGAATAAAAGGGGGACCAAAAAGGGGAGATAATCACATAGATTTGTTATAGTGTTAGCATGTAAAATTAGGGCATGTTCCTCCCTTTCTTGGTCATGGTAAGTAAAAAATGTAGTGTGGACATCATGGAAGTTGCCAAATTGATCTTCTTATTCATTACAAGAAATCCCAACACTTGTGACATGATTTAATTAGACTTACAAATGAATATATTTCCTTTCCACTCATAATTTCAAACTATATCTTTTTGGAATCTCCAGGGTACATATAAACATTCTCATCATGACATCCTTAAGTATAAAATCTAGATATAAAATCATGTTCACGAAAGTTGTAATATGTAGTGTAGTGGTTTTGAGGGTTAGCTCAATTGGTTGAGTTCCCATCGTTAAAAGCACCTTGTTCATGGTAGGTCAAGGGGTCAATTATCCTTAACACTCTAGAGGTTACTATTTTCTAATGAGTTGTATAGTAGTGAGTCCTTTGGGTGGATATGTATGGATATTTCATGGACATAGCAACCCCTGTTCTCTGGTGTATGTGAACCACACTAAAACAATTGTAGTGTATTTGAATTAATATTCTATGGAATTTTTCAATGTCCTTGTGCCAATATGGATTTGGGAGCTATTTAATTGGTGTGAAATATTGAAAATATATTACAACCATACCTTATTTCAGTATTAATGGAGTTGCTAGGTTACTATTCCAATTCCTTCAAGGCCTCTTGATGTTCTCTTTTGATATAATTTGTATGAAGAAACATTGTGCTCTTAGAAAATTTACCATTATGCACTCTCTGCTTCTTATCCATCAATGAATGTAAAATACATATGGATCCATCGTATCCATAATACATATGGATGTGTCTAATTTTTACGGTTGTAGATCAAAATCATTAAAGGAAGTTGATGCACTATTATTCTCTAGTTCCAAAATAGCCTATAACCATAGTTTTGTTCCCATGTAAAGTATTTTTTTTGGAAAAGTGTATCATTTAAAATCACTTTTAAGCCCATTTTAACTGGTATATAAAGTTTTAAGTTATGCAGGTGTACATTTTCTTCCAATAGATGTAAACGTAATCCTAATGTCATGTAGTGACAGAGATCAACTAGAGGTGAGAAGATAAGAAGAAAATTTTGTAGATGCATGGAATTTTTTTCTTATTGAAGGGGGTTCATGTTCTTATGATGTTGAGAGCATAGAAGACATCAAGTTTCTCTTGAGGTACAAAAATCTAGTGAAAGAATGGGTACCCAAGGACATTCCTCAAGTAAGCACTGATTTTTGTATCAACAAGAGGATATATAGCATTCATTCATCATCACTACATGGTTTGGGGATATTTTCTATGGATGGAATAAAGGTTTGTTACGATGGATTAATTGAATTGATGGATTTTGTCATACCTTGTTACAATTACAAATATTGGATGTGGTTGGCCAAATATATATGAGGTATGCAGAGATACTGAGTGGTTGAAAATGATGTATAACAAAGAGACAACGATAAAAATAAAGAAGCGTCTGTATATTTTTATAGATGGCCAAAAGAATTGGGGAATATTGTAGGGCTTATAAATAGTAAACAACCCGGGACAACAGTTAAGAAACCCAATTTCATATTTGAGGGAAGTGAAGGAACACAATAAAATCAATAGTTGCAGTAGAATAGTTTTTGATCCATTACAACTTCAATCAAATATATACAAACATTTCTATTATGGAGGTGGTATGTTACCTATCATTAATGATTCTTATATTTATTTTTTATCATTGAGAAGAATAAAAGTATTATGTTTGTTACACTATTTTCAATTATATGTGCAATCTTTCACCTTCCCGTCCTCCTCCTTCCTCATTTGGTGAATTTACATATAATAGTAACCAAGATCCTAGGAAGAAGAGGAGAAAGAACTAAAATACGAAGTAAAAAAATGGGGGGAAACCACTAGCCTCTACTAGTCATGTTGAGGGAAAGCAATGGAAATATTTGATGTTTGAAAAGAAAGTATGTATGTTAATATTAACCTCTAATGCTTGACTCAGTTAAAAAAATATACGTCAGATATAATTGGAGCTTGTCAAAGGTTTAATTTGGAAATGATATGGATTGAGCTTCCTTTTTTTCATGAACATATTATATTTTAGATGCTTTGATTATTGACTATTATCTGCATCACTAAACCACATTTTATGGGTTTTCAACTTGGGTTTTCATTAGAATACAATTTATAGTTTTCAATCTAATGCATTATTTTAAATCATTTAATTTTTCCATAAATAATATCCCATGTATATCCTCTATTGGTATTAAAATAACAACATTATGTCTAGAGAAAATATCACCATATTCAATAATTTTTATGTTCCTAGAATGCAATTTTGAACTACTAGAGTAAAGTATAATCATACATCTGGAGGATACCAAATATACTATCAAAAAGATAAATATTTCAATCCATATTTAAAGTCCCAAAAGGGGTTTTTACCAATGAAATTTATTTCCAATATTTTTTACCTTATATATTTTTTCCAAGAAATTCCAGCTAGAACATTGGTTTTCTAATATCTCATGGTCTAATGGAACCACCAAAGAGTTTTCATGATTAAAGGTTTTTTCATAATGGGAAATGATACTATATGATAAAAATGTGAGTTCTAATCATTGAACAGTACAATTATACAAATAAGTAGCTTGAATAAAATCTAAAATAGACTAAAATACATATCATAAATGGAAAATATTTGTTATCTACTTCAAAACCAGCAATTATTTTCCCAACATATTTGACAAGGTCTTTCTTGTATACCAATGTAACCATTTTTATTAATGGCCATGATCACAAGCATAGGACATGTCTACCTTATTTGGATATTGTATATATTTCTTTAAATGGGAAGATTATGTAGCAGGTGAACCCTCAATTTCTCCTTCAAGACCTCCTACTCTCCCAGATCAGGATCTCTCTCCAAAGAAGTATCAATCGACAAGTATAAGTGAAAATAAAATTATGTATTTTGATTATACATATACTCCTAACCCCATACATTAGGGGATTTTGTAGTGTATGGAATAGTATGTATTAATTACTAGCATTCTATATGAAAATAAATCTTATACAATATAGATAATGAGTAAAATGGAAAGAGATAACATAAGTAGTGGAAAACTAGTAAAATCACCCTTACATTATATATCAACAACCAAAAACAACTTCATTATTTCAACTAAATACATTTGTATAATTCCACTATACATTTACATAATTTATACTAACTAGTCAAATTTATTAACTAACTTACAATATAGACCAAAACTCAGTTGGGTATGTTGACTTGATAAGACTAGTCAACTAATTTCGACTAGTCCCTCCAACAAGGAGCAAATATTACCACCAAAAAAATTATGATGCAACTATATCAAATTTTAAGAAAAATAAATATTCCATAAATGCATTAATCAACCATCCAAAACAAATAGGTTAAATATCGCAAATAGGGTTTTAATTAATCTATGAAAAACTACCACTCATGTTTTGCATGGATTCATGTGATTGTTCCTTTGATATATGTGTGGATCTATATAAAATGAAATTTCATGAAATAAGTTGTAATAAGCTAAAAATATTAATGCTATGTTATAAGTATGAGGTTCAAATGGTTTGACCCTAAACATCCACACACTTGAGAAGGGTGATTGAGCCCCCAAATGAACCTTCATGCTCACTTCAAGCATGAGAAACACACACATGAATCAAAGTTCATTAAATGGGTGAATATAATTTAATTCTTGAGTTTTCTTATAAATAGCAGGGAATTTGGCTCCATTTACAAGAAGAGAATCAATTTTATGTTGTCAAAAATTGTTTTGAGCAAATCTCATGTTATTGTAGCATTACTTTGGGACTTGTGGACTTTCACCATTAGAGTTGTTCATAACTTCCCATGAGAGTAAGAACTTACAAGGGGAGATAAGGATGAACTTCCTTTAGGAGATTTCAGAGGAATAACCAACTTCATATAGCCTATTGTCTCTCTATAAATACAATAATGTATTTGATCCATTATCAATAAAGAGTCACTACTTCCCATTATATTCTTGTTGCTTTTGTTATGTTTAAATTTCTCATTTATTCATGCTTGAATGTTGCTTTGTAACAAATTACATTTTTTTTATTTAATATTGATAAAAAGTACTTTCCATATGTGTATATATAAATAACCCATGCATAAATTATAATTTGGACCATTCCTCCACAAAAATACACATAGCATTCTTTTATAACTACCACTTCTCTAGTTAAATTAGTGTTTCATAATGATATGTTGGAGATTTATGGTTTTATTACTTTAGATACAACCTTAATTTTTGGAGATATAAGGTTTTTTTATAATATAAAACCCATGAGGGAATTGAATTTATGATATATCACAAGAATTTCTTTAATAGTGCAACCATTCAAAAGATTTGTGGGCTATAAACAACAAAGCTTATTTGGTTGCCATAATTTGAACTCATGTCTTGGGAGATGAGGTTGAACCTAAAACATTCCTTCATTTTATAAAATGAATCTATATGATACATCCAAAAAAAATTATACAGATGAACTTTATGATTTAGTAGCTTGGATCTTGAATTGCACTTTTCAAGAATATATTGATGTTCTATTTTATCACCTTTCTTCATGTATTATTTTCATTGATTCTTATTACATTTTATAATAGTGCATGTTAATCTGAATAAATAACATTTATATTAATGAAAACCACCTTTGGTTGAACATTTCTTGTAGAGGTGAGAGATGTGGTTTAACCATCTTTCAAGATTTCTAATCAAAAAGTATACTCCATGTGTTAGAGTGGTTTCAAATTACAAAAGAATCAACCACTAATCAAGTTGGAAATGCTACCAAAGTTGTTGTAGGCTAGGGAACTTGATTACAAAATTAGGGCTATTTTTTATTTCAAGGCCAATTTATTAGTCACGGAAAATTTATTTTTAATGGTTTAAAGATATATCAAAACCTTAAGAAAATGTTTAAAGGAAGGATGCCAAATGTTTTGAACTCAACGAAGTTATTGCTGAGTGATTAAAGGCTCAAGAATTTTACAAGGTGACTTGAATTTTAATTACATTTTTATTTACTAAAAACTGCAACTAAAATATTTTGTATTTAACTGTCAGTTTGAGCCTTGTATGGAACTTGCGAGTTAAGGTGCACCACACGGGCGTCACTCAATTTACCTATGACATAGCACGTGCATTCGTGGCATACTAAAAAAATACCCTTAATTTGACTACATATTGGAAAATATATTTAAAAATCGCGTTATTTAACCCCCTACCAGTACTAACCCAATACATTTTCCGAATTTAAAAAATGTCTACTTTCACTAGATATTGTAGGTATCCATTTTTCCATTAATAGTTTTTATACCCCTTTATATTTATATCTTTAACATAATGACATGATGCCTCTCTTATTACCCCACATGAATTCTACAATTCACCATTCTTCTTTGATATACTTAGGATATGCATATGAGTATTCCAACAATGTGATTACTCAATCCATACTCAAGCACATTTCACTATGATTTATGGAATTTAATGGTATAAGGCATACAAATATCAATCATTTTTTTGGAATAATAATTATGTGCATGTCTATAAAATGACATATAAATTGATCTGTGCGATGATGAAAAATCAATTGATGAATCTTTATTAATATTTTTGCACCAAATAAGGTGTTAAATCACAAGTCTAGACCCTCCAGATGCAATACCACTATCTACAACTACTATTAGGGCCCAAAATATCAAATACATATAAAGTGATGGGTTATATCCCCACCTCTCAGTCAATCATTCACTCACTATCTCTCAAGAAAGGGAAATTATTACAACCTATTTGGGTCTTTGGAGAGGAATAAAGAGAGAAACCTCCTTGTGTGTTATTGTAATGCATATCTAAGAATGTTGTTATACTCGTGCATTCATGGTGAATTATAATGGAAATGAAAAACCACCCTTATTTATATGTAACAACATTTATTTTTGTATTATTTACAAATTACAAGCAATAGACGAGCAATTTGCTATTTGTTTTGGAAAATGTTGTATATACAAACTATGGTACAGGAACACTAAACTAGATGAATATTGTCTAGTCTATATAATGATGTGATGTGATCCTTTGTAAATTTTGAATAACATAAGTCATTTATTTTATTTACCAAAAAGAAGTTTTAATGGGGTCCAAGTTGCCAAGTTAAATAATTGTGTCATATTTATAGGCATGTGTGCTTTATTAAGTACTGTATTTTATGTTGTGATTTTCCTAGTTCACTTGTAAACTAATGAAAAATATCTAGTATATATTGAATGTGCAGTAACACCCCAACATATACATATACAATGTTCAAGGATTATTTTTAATGAAAATAAGTTTAATTCCCTTCTTTGTTTTATCTCATTTGTTGTTTTAGAAGTCTACTTCACCCAAGTTCTAATCATACAAGTAGTTTTTCTTCTTGATTGTCATATGAATATTTTTAGCTACATCACATCAAATCGTGTCTCTTTAAAATGCAAGCGACCCACTGAAGAACCTATGTATCTTTACCTATGTAATTCTCAAAAAGGTACTTTCAGAATACTATTTGATTCTTCAAATGTGAGACATTTTCACTTAATAAGATGGTGCGTGGTGATGTTTCGAACTATAATAATACTACTTATGTGCATAGAAACTTCCTTGAGACCCCCTATTTGAATATACTTTGTGTTCCCCCTCCTGCAACAAACCTGATCCATTCTTCATTTGCCTCTAATTAATTTAAGCTCTATATTAGTGAATGATTTTCCATTTTCCTCTAAAACTGATTTAAGCTTTACAGAATCATTTTTCATTTTCCTCTCAAACTAATTTAAGCTTTATAGAATCATTTTTCATTTTCCTCTAAAACTGGTTTAAGCTTTATATTATTTATGTGTTCAATTTTCCTTTTATTAAGTCCTTAACATTCTTTTTGTTATGAAACCAGCTCCAAAAATAGAAGAAAAGAGAGATCAACGCCTTACAAAGAGCCACTTCGAGGGGGGAACCTTCAATACATTACGTAAATGAACAATTCTTGGATGATACAAAATGACAAAACCTCCACTCTATATATAGGAGTTCATGGGGCCACAATGTAATCCTAGCCGACCTAAGAATAATAATGTAAGGGCACAGTAATAACAATATGGGGGTTACAGAGGTACAACAATAATAATAATAAGGGGGTTAAACTAACAACAATAAGGGACTATACTAGTAATATAAGGACCTAACATGCTCCTCTCCTTCAAAAACGTGTTGTCCTCAATGCTTGAGTAGCTCTGGGTGCTTTTGGATAAAATTCTCATCCTCCCATGTAAAATCTTTAGTGGGTCAGTTCTTTCATTTAATGAGATACTCTGAAATTGATTGATTTCATAGCTATCAAGTTCTTGTTTCCATGACTGCTTCAGGTTCCAATATGATTTTTCCTTCCTCATCAAGTTCTAGAAATATTGTTTGAACTGGAAGATTTTCACCTATAACCTTCTTTAAGCATGAAACATGGAAAACTGGATGCACTCGCGAAGAAGAAGGAAGCTCCAATTTGTATACCATAGTACCAATATTTTGCAACACCTTGTAAGGACCATAGTACTTTGGTGATAATTTATTATCCTTCTTAGCTTGCTTGAGGGACATTTGTTTGTATGGTTGTAGCCGTAAAAATACCCAATCTCCCACATCAAAACTTCTCTCATTGTGATGTTGATATGCCTGTTGTTTCATTCGATTTTGTGCCAAATTCAGGTTATCCTTTAAGAGTTGGAGAACTTCTTGTTGACGCTCGATCTGATCCTCCACTGCTTGAACCCTAGAATTTTCCCTTAATTAAGATGTGATGGATGGTGGATGATATCCATAAAGTGCCATAAATGAGGTCATTTTTGCAGCGATATAGAAGGAAGCTTTATACCACCATTCAGCGAGAGGTAACCACTTGACCCATTTTTCTTGCTTATCAGATACACAACAACGAAGATATTCTTCCAAACATTTATTCACTATCTCTATTTGACCATCGGATTGAGGATGATAAGATGAGCTAGGAGCTAGTTGAGTGCCCAAACAAGAAAATAACTCTGTCCAAAAATTTCTTGTAAAAATGGGATCTCTGTCACTTACAATAATATTTGGTTTTCCATGTAGCTTTTGAATTGTTTCCATAAATGCAGTAGCAACTGTATTTTCTTTAAATGAATGAGATAATGCAAAAAAGTGTGCATACTTGGTAATTCTATCAACTACCACCATGATCACACTCCTTCCTTCCGACTTAGGTAAACCTGT
Source organism: Pinus albicaulis (assembly GCA_034641835.2). NCBI lineage: Eukaryota > Viridiplantae > Streptophyta > Pinopsida > Pinales > Pinaceae > Pinus > Pinus albicaulis. Next base: position 305,568,680 of record CM076576.1, on the reverse strand, counting down.
GATAAAACCCATTGAAATCTCCTCCCAACGTTGAATTGGAATGGATAAAGGTTGTAGAAGACCCGGGGTATTAATTGTCTCAACTTTATTTTGTTGGAAAACCAAACATTCCGCCACAAAATTTTGAATATCAGATTTAAGGCCATCCAAAAAAATCTTCCTTCACCCTCTCGTAAGTTTTTAAAAATCCCAAGTGTCCTCCTAAAGGAGAAGTGTGCAATTCTAAAATAATCTTTTTTTTAGTTTGGAATTCTTGCAAATATATAAGCGATCTTTGTACCACAAGGAATCATTTTTCCAACTAAATGTATCATATGTACTATTATCTTGCTGCAACTTTTGAATTTGTTTCTAAACTTCTTCGTCCTTCTTCCATTCATCCCTTGCTTCGATTATCTAATATGGTTGGATAATAGAAATGGCACAAAGAAATGCTTCCACCTCTTCATTCTTTCTTGAGAGTGCATCTGCAACAACATTTAGCTTCCCTTTTTTGTAGATGATTTCAAAGTCATAACCCAACATCTTTGTGACCCATTTTTGCTTCTCTTCCGAAGATAGTCTTTGTTCCAAAAAGTGTTTAAGACTATCATGATCATTTTTTACCTTGAATTTTCTTCCCATTAGGTAAGGTATCCATTTATTAGTGCATGTAGTATTGCCAACATTTCCTTCTCATAAATGGCCTTTTGTAAATACTTAGAATGACTTTCAAAAGTAACGGGTATTCCTTCTTGCATTAAAATAACACCAATGCCATTTCATGAGGCATCACATTCCACAATAAACATTTTTCTGAAGTGTGGCGTAGCTAAGACTGGTGCTAGGCACATTGCCTCTTTAAGATGTTCAAAGGCCTTAGTTGCTTCAGGAATCCATGAAAATGCATCTTGCTTCAATAATGATGTTAGAGGTGCTGCTATTCTCCCATAATTCTTAACAAACTTGTGATAAAACCCTATTAACCCGAGAAATCCATGCAACTGCTTTATGGTTGTGGGGACTTTCCATTCCTTAATGGCTTTAATTTTGTTAGGGTCTACCTTAACACCCTTGTAAGATACAATATGCCCCAGATATTCCACCTCTTGTACTCTAATGAAAAATTTAGATGTTTTTGCATATAATTGTTTCTCCTCCAATAGTTTGAGCACCCTGTCAACATGTTGAACATGATCCTTCGAAGACCTGCTATAGATTAGTATATCATCAAAAAATACGAGAACAAAATTTCTACGGTAGGGTTTGAAAATTGAATTCATCAACCCTTGATGTTAGGTCCCTATATTAGTAGTATAGTCCCTTATTGTTTTTTAGTGTAACCCCCTTATTGTTATTGTTGTACCCCTGTAACCCCCATATTTTTTATTATTTTTCCCTTCAATTATTATTGTTAGGTTAGCTAGGATTACATTGTGGCCCCATGGACTCCTATATATAGAAAGGAGGTTTTGTCAATTGTATCATCCAAGAATTTTTCATTCATGCAATGTATTGGAGGTTTTCCCCTTGAAGTGGCTTATTTATAAGGTGTTGATAGATCTTTTCTTCAATTTTTGGAGCTAGTTTCTCAACATTTGGTATCAGAGCTTTGGATTGTAGGGTTTTGTTGCTCCAAATAGGTCATCGTGACATTTTCGCTATAACATTTTTTTTACTAAGGTCAATAAGCTGAAATTTTTATAGTGCGAAGCTGAAATCTGGAGGAACATCTTCAAAAAATTTCAGATCTTGGTTCGCAATAGTTTCAAAGATATGTTCTATGGAAGTTAAGTCTTTTGCAGGCTCCGGAATTTCATCTCAAAGAGGTGATCATGGGAAAATATTTGTAACTCTCTCTCTGAGCATCAGATTGTAATTATGTAAAAAGTGGCCACAAGTGAATAGAGTATAGTTTCCTGTCTATCAATTTCAGAGCCGAAGAAGGAAACAGTGACACGTGGAAACTCGTAAAATTTCTCTCTACTGAACGAGTCCATAATTAGGTCATTGTAGGAGACTCGGAACAACTTTGTATTCAAGAATCCAAATCATGTAAGACCTATTGAATTTGAAATAGAATTAAAAGGGCTACCTCAGTGCCAAATTTCAGATACTGAAGATCCAAAATCACAGAGATAATTTAGTTTCAATATCGAGCTCCTCAAAAGCAAGAAAATGTGTGTATTTTTTTCGAATTGCATAAGTCTTGTGTAAAAAAAATCAGTTTGAAGTGATTCCAAGGGCCTATTGAGAATATATTTCAGTATTGGGTTCTAAAATTCCTCCTAAAAATAATTCAACACCCATTAAGCCCTCATAGTACTCTACTATGACTCATGAAGATGAAGAATTGCAACATGATCTATAAAAATTACAAGAGCAAGTGCACCAAATTTCGCTCTTGAAAAGAGCAATAAAAAATGAAATGGAATTTTTGAAGAAAGACGTGGAAGCAAATATGGATGGTTTGAAGAATAATATGGATGGATTGAGGAAATGCGTGGAAGCTAAGATGGATGGCATGGAAGCTAATATGGATGACATGGAAGAAAAAATGAAAGACAACATGGAAAATATGAAGAATGATCTAAAAGAAGACATGGAAGGTTTGATAAAGTTGATACAAGAAATGTTTCCTAATGGTGAAAGGATAGTCGAGGAAACTCGTGATGTGAACAAAATAAATGTTAATCGTGATTTTATAAACTCTAATGTTGGATGGAAGAACCACCATATTCCAAAGATGGATATGAGGAAGTTTGATGGAAAGGATCATATAACATGGATAATATAGATGGAGGAATATTTTGATCTCAATAATGTGCAAAACACACAAAAGGTATGCATTGCAACTTTACATTTAGAGAAAAATACATTTGTATGGTATCGATGGCTTTTCTCTCGTAGAAAATTTTCACTTGCTTAATTTTTATAGAGGAAATGATAGCACATTATGAGGATACAAAAAGCAGCACCTTCTTTAGCCAATTGATAAATATCAAACAAAAGGGTTTCGTGCCGGAGCACATTGAGGACTTCCAAAAATTGAATATAAGGGTAACTGATATTCCAGAGGAACACAGGATTGATGTCTTCATAGGGACTTTAAAGGATAACATCCAACATGAAGTCTATGTTTGGGAACCTGATTCATTGGAGAAGGTATTCAGGTTGGCAAGAAAAATTGAATGTAAAATTATGGCGACGAGGAAGCCTACCACTCACATCTATAAAGATGGAAGTGTTGCTACTCCTAGACTTCCACAACCTACAAGGTTGACACCACAAAAATTGGAAGAAAAAATAGCAAAAGGGCTTTGCTACAGTTGTGATAGAAAATACACTAAGGTCATAAGTGCGATAAGAAGAAACTATTTTACATAGATTATGAAAAGGAGGAATAAAATGAAGAAGAAACTTCAAAAGTAGAGGATATACACCAGGAAGAAACCCTAGAAGAAGAAGAAATGAGTCTGACCATATCATGTAATGCATTGGCAGGAATTACCATTCCTAAAACTCTCAATATAGAAGCACATATCAAGAAGAAAAAGTTAATAGTGTTGATTGATTCGGGTAGTACCCATAATTTTATTCATTGTAACGTAGCCAATGAATTGAATTGTTTCCTATACCCAGCACCAGAATGTCAAGTAATGGTTGCGAATGGAGGAACTATAAATTGCCCTGGAAAATGCCATAGTATCATGCTAGCCATGGGGGAATATGTATTGAATAGTCCAATTCTTTCCATCCCAATGGGAGGTGCTAATGTTGTACTAGGAGTACAATGGTTACAATCTTTGGGGATGGTACCTTTTAATTTTCAATAAATTTTCTTAAAAAAAAATTCGGAAGGAAAGGAAATCGAATTATGGGGTACTGCAGGGAAGCCAGGAAATATAATAAGCTCTAATGTCATGAAAAATCTTCTGATGAAAGAAAAACGGAGCGTAATTTCACAATTATGCTCACTGGAAGTTCCAACATCAAAATCATCTATTTCTCCAGATCTCCAAAAAACCTTGGAAAATCATTCCAAGGTGTTTGATACTGCCAAAGGACTCCCACCTATTCATGATCATGATCATGCTATTCATTTGATTCTAGGAAGTGTTCCTCCAAACATCTGACCTTACAGATATCCTTATCTCCAAAACAACGAAATTGAACGTATGATTGCAGAAATGTTAGAGGCTAGTATAATTCAACCTAGTCAAAGTTCTTTCTCTGCTCCAGTACTATTGGTGCACAAGAAAGATGGATCATGGCACATGTGTCTGGATTATAGGAATCTCAATAAGCTCACTATTAAAAGATAAATTCCCCATTCTTGTGATTGATGAATTATTGGATGAATTACATGGAGCAATTTATTTTACCAAGTTGGATCTTTGTTGAGGATACCATCAAATTATAATGAAGACTTAATTTATTCCGAAAACAACATTTTGAACTCATGACGGTCATTATGAATTTTTGGTCATGCCTTTTGGCCTTACCAATGCACCTTCTACATTTCAAGGGTTGATGAATTACATTTTCAAAACCTTCCTTAGAAAATTTTTGCTAGTATTTTTTGATGATATACTAATCTACGGCAGGTCTTGGAAGGATCATGTTCAACATGTTGACAGGGTGCTCAAACTATTGGAGGAGAAACAATTATATGCAAAAACATCCAAATGTTTCTTTGGAGTACAAGAGGTGGAATATCTGGGTCATATTGTATCTCATGAGGGTGTTAAGGTAGACCCTAACAAAATTAAAGCCATTAAGGAATGGAAAGTCTCCACAACTGTAAAGCAGTTGCACATATTTCTTGGGTTAACAGTGTATTATAGCAAGTTTTTTAAGAAATATGGGATAATAGTAGCACATCTAACAACATTATTGAAGAAAGATGCATTTTCATGGACTCCTGAAGCAATTAAGGCCTCTGAACATCTTAAAGAGGAAATGTGCCTAGCACAAGTCTTAGCTACGCCAGACTTCACAAAAACCTTTATTGTAGAATGTGATGCCTCAGGAAATGGAATTGGTGTTGTTTTAATGCAAGAATGAATACCCATTACTTTTGAAAGTCATTTAATGAAAGGAAAGTATTTACAAATGGCTATTTATGAGAAGGAAATGTTGGCAATACTACATGCACTAAATAAATGGAGACCTTACCTAATGGGAAGACACATCAAGGTAAAAACTGATCAGGATAGTCTTAAAAACTTTTTGGAACAAACACTATCTTCAGAAGAGCAGCAAAAATGGGTCACAAAGACGTTGGCTTATTACTTTGAAATCTTATACAAAAAATGGAAGCTAAATGTTGTTGCAGATGCACTCTCAAGAAAGGATGAAGAGGTGGAAGCATTGCTTTGTGCCATTTCAATTATCCAACCAGATTGGATAACCGAAGCAAGGGATGAATGGAAAAAGGATGAAGAAGTGTGGACTCTCATTCAAAATTTGCAGAAAGATCCTAGCACATCTGATACATTTAGTTGGAAAAATGATTCCTTATGGTACAAAGATCGCTTATATATTTGCAAGAATTCCCAACTAAAAAAAAAGATTCTCTTCAAATTGCACACTTCTCCTTTAGGAGGACACTCGGGAATTTTAATAACTTACTAGAGGGTGAAGAAAGAATTATTTTGGGATGGCCTTAAATCTAATATTCAAACGTTTATGGTGGAATTTTTGGTTTTCCAGTAAAATAAAGTTGAGACAATTAATACCCCAGGTCTTCTACAACCTTTATCCATTCCAAGTCAACATTGTGAGGAAATTTCAATGGATTTTATCATAGGTTTACCTAAGTCCAAAGGAATAAGTGTCATCATGGTGGTAGTTGATAGACTTACCAATTATGAACACTTTTGTGCATTATCTCATCCATTTAAAGTGAGTACAGTTGCTACTTCATTTATGGAAACAATTCAAAAGCTACATGGAAACCCAAAGATTATTGTAAGTGACAGAGATCCCATTTTTACAGGAATTTTTTAAAAGGAATTATTTTCTTTTTTGGGTACTCAAATAGCTCATAGCTCATCTTATCATCGTAAATCTAATGCTCAAACAGAGATAGTGAATAAATTTTTGGAAGGATATATTTGTTGTTTTTAATCTAATCAGCAAGCACAATGGGTCAAGTGGTTACCTTTTGCTGAATGGTGGTATAACACTTCCTTCCATTCTACAACAAAAAAGACCCCATTTATGGCACTTTATGGATATCATCCACCATCCATCACATCTTCTTTAAGGGAAAATGCCAGGGTTCAATTAGTGGAGGATCACATCAAGCACCAACAAGAAGTTCTCCAACTTCTAAAGGATAACCTAAATTTGGCACAAAATCGAATGAAACAACAGGAATATCAACGTCGCAGTGAGAGAAGTTTTGATGTGGGAGACTGGGTATTTTTACAACTACACCCATATAAACAAATGTCCCTCAAGCAATCTAAGAAGGATAATAAATTATCTCCAAAGTACTATGGTCCTTACAAGGTTTTTCAAAAGATTGGTACTATGGCATACAAATTGGAGGTTCCTAATTCTTCGCGAGTGCATCTAGTTTTCCATGTTTCATGCTTAAAAAAGGTTATAGCAGAAAAAATTCCAGTTCAAACAATATTTCCAGAACTTTACAAGGAAGGAAAAACGATATTGGAACCTAAAGCAGTCACAGAAACAAGAACTCTAAAACTACTAAATCAATCAATTTCAGAGTATCTCATCAAATGGAAGAACTTACCCACTGAAGATTCTACATGGGAGGATGAGAATTTCATACAAAATCACCCGGAGCTACTCAAGCATTGAGGACAACAATTTTTTGAAGGAGAGGAGCATGTTAGTTCCCTATATTACTAGTATAGTCTCTTATTGTTGTTAGTGTAACCCCCTTATTGTTATTGTTGTACCCCAGTAACCCCCATATTGTTATTATTGTGCCCTTCAATTATTATTGTTAGGTCGGCTAGGATTACATTGTGACCCCATGGACTTCCATATATAGAATGGAGGTTTTTTCAATTGTATCATCCAATAATTTTTCATTCATGTAATGTATTGGAGGTTTCCCCCTCGAAGTGGATTATTCCTAATGTGTTGATATCTCTTTTCTTCTATTTTTGGAGCTAGTTTCTCAACACTTGAAATGTAGAAGGTGCATTGGTAAGGCCAAAAATCACGAAAAAAAATTCATAATGACCCTCATGAGTTCAAAATGTTGTTTTTGGAATATCTTCAGTCGTCATTCTAATTTGATGATATCCTAAGCGAAGATCCAACTTGGTAAAATAGATTGCTCCATGTAATTCATCCAATAATTCATCAATCACAAGAATGGGAAATTTATCTTTAATACTGAGCTTATTGAGCTCCCTATAATCCAGACACATGTGCCATGATCCATCCTTCTTGTGCACCAATAATACTAGAGCAGAGAAAGAACTTTGACTAGTTTGAATTAGACCACCCTCTAACATTTCTGCAATCATATTTTCAATTCACTCTTTTGGACATAGGGATATCTGTAAGGTCGGATGCTCGAAGGAACACTTCCTGGAATCAAATGAATAGCATGATCATGATCAAGAATAGGTGGGAGTACTTTGGGAGTATCAAACACCTTGGAATGATTGTCTAAGAATTTTTGGAGATCTAGAGAAATAGATGATTTTGATGTTGGAACTTCTAGTGAGAATAATTGTGCAATTACACCTCGTTGTTCTTTCTTCTGAAGCTTTGTCATGACATTAGAGCTTATTTTCTCTCTTGGCTTCCCTATGATACCCCGTAATTCGATTTCCTTTCCTTCCAAAAAAAATTTCAAGAAAAGTTCTTGAAAATTAAAAGCTACCATCCCCAAAGATTGTAACCATTGTACTCTTAGTACAACATCAACACCTCCCATTGGGATGGAAAACATTGGAATATTCAATACATATTCCCCCATGGATAGCTTGATATTATGGAATTTTCTAGAGAAAATTATAGTTCCTCTATTTGCAACCATCACTTGACATTCTGGTGTTGGGTATAGGAAACAATTAAATTCCTTGGCTACCTTACAATGAATAAAATTATAGGTACTACCTGAATCAATCAACACTATTACCTTTTTCTTCTTCATATTTCCTTATATCTTGAGAGTTTGGGGAGTGGTAATTCCTGCCAATGCATTACGTGATATGGTCGGACTCATTTCTTCTTCTTCTAGGGTTGCGTCCTAGTGTATATCCTCTTCTTTTGAAGTTTCTTGTTCATTTTCTTCCTCCTCTTCACAATCTATGTAAAATAATTTATTCTTAGCACACTTATCACCTTTAGTGTATTTTCTATCACAACTGTAGCAAAGCCCTTTTTCTCCTTTTTCTTCCAATTGTTGTGGTGTCAACCTTGTAGGTTGTGGAAGTCTAGGAGTAGCAACACTTCCATATTTATAGATGTGAGTGGTAGGCTTCCTTGTCGCCATAATTTTACATTCAATTTTTCTTGCCAACCTAAATGCCTTCTCTAATGAATCCGGTTCCCAAACGCGAACTTCATGTTGGATGTTATCCCTTAAATTCCCTATGAAGACATCAATCCTGTGTTCCTCTGGAATATCAGTTACCCTTATATTCAATTTTTGGAAGTCCTCAATGTGCTCCACCACTGAACCCTTTTGTTTGAGATTTATCAATTGGCTAAAGAAGGCATTTCTCTTTGTATCCTCATAATGTGCTATAATTTCCTCTGTAAAGATTGACCAAGTGACAATTGTTTATGGGAGCAAAGCCATCGATGCCATACAAATTTATTTTTCTCTAAATGTAAAGTTGCAATGTGTACCTTTTGTGTGTTTTTCCATTACTGAGATCAAACTATTTCTCCATTTGTAGTATCCATGTTATGGGATCCTTGCCATCGAACTTCCTCATATCCATCTTTGGAATATGGTGGTTCTTTAATAAAAAATTAGAGTTTATGAAATCATGATTAACATTATTTTTTTCTCATCATGAGTTTCCTCTACTATCTTTCTCCATTAGGAATGATTTATTGTATCAACTTTTACAAAACTTCCTTCAAACCTTCCATGTGTTCCTTCAAACCTTCCATTTTTTCTTCCATACCATCCATTTTTTCTTCCATAAAATTCTTCATACCATCCATCGTAGCTTCCATGCCTTTCTTAAAACCATCCATCTTAGCTTTCACACTTTTCTTCAAAACATCCATTTCATTTTTTGTTGTTGTTTGCAAGAGTGAATTTTGGTGCACTTGCTCTTGTAATTTTCATAGATCATGTTGCAATTATTCATCTTGATGAATCATAGTAGAGTACTATGAGGGCTTAATGGGTGTTGAATTATTTTTTGGAAGCATTTTTGTAATATTCCAAATGGGGAAAAATAGGCTCAGTAGGGAATATATTAAGATATTCCACTATGGAATCACAGTAGTATGAAATCACACCAATAGATCTAAACTAAAGATAGACTGGTAGGGCATTTAATTTTTATATCACCTCTAAAGAGAGGGTGAAAACCAGAGGCTTCCTGGCCCGTTCCAGACTCTGTATATGGAGATTGGTGAAACACAGCAAGTAAGGGAATAAAAAAATCCTATTGGATTTTGCAGACCTTGGGATCCTTAGATCTATAGATCTAAACAATGGATCCAAAAGAGGCGCAAAAACCAAACAAGGAAGAAGCGGGAAATTCCACTTTCAGGAAAATCAGCAAGAGGCTCAGTGAGAATGTTGTATAAGAAAATGGGTGAAAAAATAATGTAGGCCAGGGCTTTATTCCCCTAGCTTGGGATGTGTGGGACTATTGTGATGAATTTTAGGGAAAAAAATGAGTTTAATTCAGTTAAACAGATCTCCCATGAAGCTGACTATCTGAAAATCAAATAAAGAGAAGAGCTGCTGCAACAAGAAAACCCAGCAACCAGAATTGTGCAGTTTTGCCAAATAATCAGAGGAGGTCATCTTAAAATTTCCAAAGTACAGAAAGATAAATCAAATCAGAAATATAAATGATCCTTCCTTCAATCTGCAACAAATCCCATGAACAATATAGAGAAATTCTTTAAGAGAGGCAACTCCGGCATATGTAAAATTGCAGAAATGAAGGAACATCGTTTCTCTATGAGTCCTTCAGAAATTAAAAATTAAAACTTAGATATACAGTAGATCTATGGCTGCAACATCAGATCCATACCAGATCTGGAAACTACTGAGCCTCCTCTACAAGATCCCCTTGAGATTTCATCAAAATAATGCATGAATAAGTCTAGATCTGAATTAGAAGCTACAGGACTGCATAAGACACAGAATTTCTGAAGATGAATTTATTATAAAAGAGATAAAATATGAAAATAGCTTAAAGAGTAGCTACATCAAATATTTACAAAGTGAGAGGCAAGCCTCAATCACTGAAGATCATCTATTACATAGAACTGAAATAACATTAAAACCCTCAAGTGTAGAAACGCAATTGTTGAGAGGGACTGCATAGTAGCTGTATAAAAATGAAGAAAATTCTATAAATTATAGATCTAAATACAAAATAAGAGGGATATCCTATTTCTGGTGGTCACAAGACACCCTCCTTGAGAGAAATCTCCTCCAAAACACTAGATCTTTGCAGATCTGGACTACCACTTGCTGCAACTCAAGCAACTGCAAAATCCTCAATAGGACCAGCACTGCTAATAGATGCAGCTTAGACAAAATTATAGATAGTGGCTCATTTCAGTACAATATCCTCCAAGATCTACTCAAGGAAGGAGGGATGATTCCTAAACAGGAAATCCTCTTCCGTTAGGCTAAACAGCCAAGAGACTAGAGTAGCTGCAACAACTTCTAAAATTATTCAACAACCCTTTCTTGAGTCCTCTCCTCCTTTTTATAACTTGAAGGGGTGCATAAACCCTAAACCACTTCAATGGACTTAACCCCTTTCAAATTGGATCCCTCTTCTAAAACTGCGCTGGTTCTTCAAGGTGGTCCAATTTCTGTTCACACACAAGTAGATTTTATGTTGCAAAGGCCCAGATTTATCCTTTTTCACATTGGGCATGTATTTATTCTTTGATTTAAGGAGATTTTCATGTCCTCCTCTACATTTTATTCATCAAACAATAACAAAGCAACAAAATTAAGTATTCCTATTAGCTTGGGCTAAATAGGAATATTACGGTCCTCCCCCTTCAAAATGTTGCTTGTCCTCAAGCAACTGCAAGAAAGAACCAGACTTCTCCTCCCCTTTTTTATGGCCTCATCAATAGATCCCACCATAGCTGCAAATGATAAGAAATGAGTCTAACCTCCAATGACCTTATCCAAGTGCAAAATAGCAAGTGTACATCATGAGAAATGGGAGGTACAAGTGGTGATCTTCTTATTGCTCAATGGCCTCATCAGGTAGGAGTGATGAAGAGCATGAGGAAAATTTTTCCCCATGAGTGTCTCCCACACCCATGCTATCATCCAAATAAAGGGAGCCATCCTTGATAGCTCATAAAAAAAATCATTAATCCCCATGATGTGCATTGAGTAAGGGCTACAAGGCTGAAAATGAGGAATGACTATATCCAACTCACGTTTTCCCTCTTCCCACTATTGATGGATGTGGATCTGTGGATCATGGGATGCAAAAATGTGGTCTCCATGAAGCCAAAATGAATATGAAACTTCATGATCTCCTCCATTGATTTTAGTGAGCCTCCTTGCCCACCCTCTTATGCATACATTGAACAATTTATCTTCACCATATGTGCTCCAAAAGACATGTGGACTAAGTGCCATATGATGTGCTAGATGGTGACAATAGTCCCTCCCTTGAGACTAGCGTTGTCCATCATCTTGCTGCCTCAAGTCATGATACCATAAGTGGCCATTCCACCACTTGCTTGCTGAAATAAGATTCATCAAAGCTTGGAAATGATAGAGGAAAATATGTGTTGGCTGAATGGAGATCAAGCAAAACATGTCTTGCTCTAATTCCTCCCATGTGAGAGGCTCCCCTTCATGATACAAAATCAATGCATGACCCTTTGTAGAAGGTGATACAATGTACCATGTAGCAGCCACAAAAAGTTCCCTCCTCTTATTGAAATACAAATGAATATGGGAGAGTGCATTCCCAATGGATACATTCGTCCAATGTATCATTCCTCCTCTCCCACATATTCTCCTCATTAAAATAGAAACATCAGCAACATAGGAAGCAAGAATATAAATCATGTTGGCTGCCATATGCAACAAATGTGAAGGGAAATGATCCCTCATATGCAACCAACGCAGTTTGGACCTCAACTGCAATAGAGACTGCTGAAAAATGTGGTCTTCAAACCACTTGCATGCCGCCCCAATCTCTTCATAAGCTTGGAGGAAGTGTATGGTGGATGAGGAAATGTAAGTATGTCCTCAAAAATAGGATTCCTCCCAAAGTCCTCCTAGGGAGTAGTTATCAACATTAGTCATGACCTCAAGTAGGCCATGCAACCTCAAAATAAGAATGCTCCTCCTTGGAGCAACATTCTTCACATATGTGGTTAAGAGATGAATGTATATATGAGATAAATCAAAATAATCAACACCCTTACCACAAGTTTTTCTCATGCAATTGGAGCAGCTCATAGATGAGCCTCCTTCCATTCTCAAAGAGAAGAGAGAAGACTGTAATAACTCTTCCCAAGAGTCATGTGCATGCATAGATCCCATGCCCAATGTAGATGTGGGAAGGCCACTATCCTTCCCCTGATTTTCTTGCCACGGAGCAAAAACTGAAATGAGAGTGGGTGCGAATGATGTTGAGAGATTGCTTCTCTCCTCCTTGAGCCTACCCAAGACTCTCAGCACTCCATCAAGACCTCCCAAGGTCTCCACTTCTCTGAAATCCATGGGCAATGCCTCACCATATGAAGCATTAACCTCTTCTTGCTGATCAACTGGCCTTCTTGGTGCAATGTCTCTAGGAAATGAGACATCATCTAGTGGTGGCTGAATACATGAATGGAGAAAAACCTCCATGCTTCCACTGCGCTATCCAATCACCTCTTTAGGTGCATCAACCTTCTGCAATAGAGAGGAATGAGATTGGCCCTTTTCCCTATATCCTCCTTATGTATTCAATGTTTCACGCCTTCTCAACAATGGCATAGATGAATCATGTGTTGTGCCTTCATCTCCACATTTGAGATCCCTGGGATTTTCTTTCCATGCCACAAGAAACCCTCTAGTTGGAGCAATAGCTCCCTTCTCCTCTGCTTGAGGTGCTATAATAGATCTAGATCCAACAACGATGTTTCCCTTTAGCTCTGCAACAAAATTTAGCAACCTTCCAATGGAATGACCCACCTTTGAAGAAGAGATATTTTGTTCTCTTGTGCAAAGGTGTGGAAGGGTAATCTTGTCTCCAACATGGCATGATGCAAAAATTCATCCTCTCCGATGGGCCTCTGAAATGGATCTGTTTTTTTATGCATTGCATTACATTGCTCTAAAAAACAGAACTAGTTTCTGAGTTTCAGGGCTTGAGACTCATATTCTTTCAAGAAATCACTAAGAGTTTCCCTCTTAGTCACTCCTCCTTCTAGTTCTAGCTGTCTCATGGCAGATCTGAGTTAATGACTGCACTGTATATCACAGTATGTGGCTGCATGCTCACACAAACTGTGTGAAGATCTAGATTTTGATTGAAACTCAAACCACTTTGGATATTTTTCAAACATCTCCCTTCTTTCTTGCATAGGATCTTCATGAATGCTCTGCATAGATTTAGGAAGAAGCTTTGTGAGCCTATATTCCTTCCTCCTCCTGCTTCTTCTTCTGTCTTCTTGATTAGAATAGGAAGTTCAAGGTACTTCCTCTTCTATTTTCTCATACACATCATAAGAAGTACTGGGTACTCCATCTTCCTGAAATTCTCTAGGAATTTCACTGAAGCTTCTTCTGCTTTGAAACCCTCTTGGAGTTTCAATGCACCCTTCTTCTCCCATTGGTTGAACCCCCTTGGAGAGGCCCTTCTCAGATCTAAAAAAGGATGAAATGAGTCTCATTCTCTCCATCATTGTTCTCTTTCTTTCTTGGGCTTTGAAAGCCATAGGATGAGCCAAGAAAGGAGCTCTGATACCACTGTAATATTCCAAATGGGTAAAAATATGCTCATTAGGGAATATATTAAGATATTAAACTATGTAATCATAGAAACATGAAATCACACCAATATATCTAAACCAGAGATAGACTGGTAGGGAATTTACTAGTTATATCACCTCTAAAGAGAGGGTGAAAACCAAAGGCTTCTTGGCCCGTTCCAGAATCTGTCTATAGATATTGGTGAAACACAGAAAGTAAGGGAATAGCACACTCCTATTGGATTTTTCATACCTTAGGATCCTTATATCTATAGATCTAAACAATCGATCCAAAAGAGGCGCAAAAACCAAACAAGGAAGAAGCGGGAAATTCCACTTTCAGGAAAATCAGCAAGAGGCTCAGTGAGAACGTTGTATAAGAAAATGGGTGAAACAATAATGCATGCCAGGGATTTTTTTCCCTAGCTTGGGATATGTGGGACTTTTTTGATGAATTTCAGGAAAAAAAAATGAGTTTAAGTTCCTTAAACAGATCTCCCACGAAGCTGACTAGCTGAAAATCAACTAAAGAGAAGAGATGTTGCAACAAGAAAACCCAGCAACCAGAATTGTGTAGTTTTTCCAAATAATCAGAGGAGGTCAAATTAAAATTTCCAAAGTATATCAAGATACATCAGATCAGAAATATAAATGATCCTCCCTTTAATCTACAGCAAATCCCATGAGCAATATAGCAGAAATTCTTGAAGACAGGCAACTCCGGCATATGTAAAATTGCAGAAATGAAGGAACACCATTTCTCTATGAGTGCTTCAGTAGTTAAAAATTAAAACTTATATCTACAGTATATCTATGGCTGCAACATCAGATCCATACCAGATCTGGAAACTAGTGAGGCTCCTCTACAAGATCCCCTTGGGATTTCATCAAAATAGTGCATGAATAAGTGTAGATCTGAATTATAAGCTACAGGACTGCATAATACACAGAATTTCTAAAGATGAATTTATTATAAAATAGATAAAATATAAAAATATCTTAAACAATAGCTACATCAAATATTTACAAAGTTAGAGGCAAGCCTCAATCACTGAAGATCCTCTATTGCACAAAACTGAAATAACATTAAAACCCTCAAGTGGAGAAACACAATTCTTGAGAGGGACTACGCAGTAGCTGTATAAAAATGAAGAAAATTATATAAATTATAGATATCAATACAAAATAAGAGGGATATCCTCTTTCAGGTGGTCACAACACACCCTCCCTGAGAGAAATCTCCTCCAAAGCACTAGATCTTTGAAGATCTGGACTACCACTTGTTGCAACTCAGGTAGCTGTAAAATCCTCAACAGGACCAGCGCTTCTAATAGATGGAACTTGGAAAAAATTTCGGATAGTGTCTCATTTCAGTAAAATCTCCTGCAAGAGCTACTGAAGGAAGGAGGGAGGATTCCTAAACATGAAATCCTCTTCCCTTAGGCTAAACAACGAAGAGACTAGAGTTGCTGTAGCAACTTCTAAAATTATTCAACAACCCTTTCTTGAGTCCTCTCCTCCTTTTTATAACTTGAATGGGTGCACAAACCATAAACCACTTCAATGGACTTAACCCCTTTCACATTGGATACCTCTTCTAAAACTGTGCTGGTCCTCCAAGGTGGTCCAATTTCTGTTCACACACAAGTGAATTTTTGTTGCAAAGACTCAGATTTATCCTTTTTCACATTGGGCATGTATTTATTCTTTGATTTAAGGAGCTTTGCATGTCCTCCTCTACATTTGATTCATCAAACAATAAGAAAGAAACAAAATTAAGTATTCCTATTAGCTTGGGCTAAATAGGAATATTACAGTCCTCCCCCTTCAAAATGTTGCTTGTCCTCAAGCAACTGCAAGGAAGAACCAGACTTCTCCTCCCCTTTTTTGTGGCCTCATCAATGGATCCTACCATAGCTTCAAATGATAAGCAATGAAGCTACCCTCCAATGACCTTCCCCAAGTGCAAAATATCAAATGTACATCATGACAAATTGGAGGTACAAGTGGTGATCTTCTTGTTGCTCAATGGCCTCATCAAGTAGAAGTGATGAAGAGCATGGGAATTTTTTTTCCCAATGAGTGTCTCCCACACCCATGCTATCATCCAAATAAAGGGAGCCATCCTTGATAGCTCATAAAAAAAATCATCAATCCCCATGATGTGCATTGAGTAGGGCCTACAAGGCTGAAAATGAGGGATCAATATATCCAACTCATGTTTTCCCTCTTCTCACTATTGATGGATGTGGACCTGTGGATCCTGGGCTGCAAAAATGTGGTCTCCATGAAGCCAAAAGGAATATGAAACTTCATGATTTCCTCCATTGATTTCAGTGAGCCTCCTTTCCCACCCTCTTATACATATAGTGAACAATTTTTCTTCACCATATGTGCTCCAAAATACATGTGGAATAAGAGCCATATGATTTTTTGGATGGTGACAATAGTCCCTCCCTTGAGACCAGCGTTTTCCGTCATCTTGCTTCCTCAAGTCATGATACCATAAGTGGCCATTCCACCACTTGCTTGCTGAAATAAGCTTCTTCACAGCTTGGAAATGATAGAGGAAAATAGGTGTTGGTTGAATGGAGATCAAGCAGAACATTTCTTGCTCTAATTCCTCCCATGTGAGAGGCTCCCCTTCATGATACAAACTCAATGCATGACCCTTTATAGAAGGTGATACAATATACCATGCAGCAGCCACAAAAATTTCCCTCCTCTTCTTGAAATACAAATGAAAATGGTAGAGTTCATTCCCTATGGATACATTCATCCAATGTATCATTCCTCCTCTCCCACATATGCTCCTCATAAAAATAAAAACATCAGCAACATAGAGAGCAAGAATAGAAATCATTTTGGTTTCCATATGCAACAAATGTGAAGGGAAATGATCCCTCATATGCAAACAATGTAGTTTGGACCTCAACTGTAATAGAGACTGCTGAAAAATGTGGTCTTCCAACCACTTGCATGCTGCCTCAATCTCTTCATAAGCTTGGAGGAAGCGTATGATGGGTGAGGCAATGTAAGTATGTCCTCCAAAAAAATATTCCTCCCCAAGTCCTCCTAGGGAGTAGTTATCAACATTGGTCATGACCACAAGTAGGCCATGCAACCTCGAAATAAGAATGCTCCTCCTTGGAGCAACATCTTGCACATATGTGGTTACGGGATGCATGTATATATGAGATAAATCAAAATAATCAACACCCTTACCACAAGTTTTTCTCATGCAATGGGAGCAGCTCATAGATGAGCCTCCTTCCATTCTCAAAGAGAAGAGGGAATACTGTAATAACTCTTCCCAAGAGTCAGTTGCATGCATAGCTCACATGCCCAATGTAGATGTGGGAAGGCCACTATCCTTCCCCTGATTTTCCTGCCACAGAACAGAAACTGAAATGAGAGTGGGTGCGGATGAGGTTGAGATACTGCTTCTCTCCTCCTTGAGCCTACCCAAGAATCTCAGCACTGCATCAAGAAATCCCAAGGTCTCCACTTCTCTAAAATACATGGGCAATGCCTCACCATATTAAGAATTCACCTCTTCTTTCTGATCAAGTGGCCTTCTTGCTGCAATGTCTCCAGGAAATGAGACATCATCTAGTGGTGACTGAATACATGAATGGAGAAAACCCTCCATGCTTCCACTGCACAATCCAATGACCTCTTTAGGTTCATCAACCTTATTCAATAGATAGGAATGAGGTTGGCCCTTTTCCCTATCTCCTCTTTTTGTCTCCAAGGTTTCACGCCTCCTCAACAATGGCACAGATGAATCATGTGTTGTGCCTTGATCTCCACATTTGAGATCTTGGGAATTTTCTTGCCATGCCACAAGAAACCCTCTAGTTGGATCAATAGCTCCCTTCTCCTCTGCTTGAGGTGCTAAATGATATCTATATCTAACAGTGATGTTTCCCTTTAGCTCTGCAACCAAATTAAGCAACCTTCCAATGGAATGACCCACCTTTGAAGAAGAGA
Organism: Pinus albicaulis; assembly: GCA_034641835.2. NCBI lineage: Eukaryota > Viridiplantae > Streptophyta > Pinopsida > Pinales > Pinaceae > Pinus > Pinus albicaulis. Next base: position 305,550,560 of record CM076576.1, on the reverse strand, counting down.
GATTTTTGTTCTCTTGTGCAAAGGTGTGGAAGGGTAATCTTGTCTCCAACATGGCATGATGCAGAAATTCAGCCTCTCCGATGCACCTCTGAAATGGATCTGCATTTTTATGCAGTTTTGTACATTTCTCTAAAGAAAAGAACCGGTTTCTGAGTTTCAGGGCTTGAGACTCATCTTATTTCAAGAAATCACTAAGATTTTCCCTCTTAGTCACTCCTCCTTCTGGTTCTAGCTATCTCATGGCAGATATTAGTTCATGACTATGTTGTATATCACAATGTGTGACTACATTCTCACACACACTGTGTGAAGATCTAGAGTTTGATTGAAACTCAAACACCTTTGGAGATTTTTTAAAAATCTCCCTGCTTGCTTTCTTAGGATCTTCATGAATGCTCTGCATAGATTTTGGAAGAAGCTTTGTGAGCCTATATTCCTTCCTCCTCCTGCTTATTATTCTTTCTTCTTGATTATAATAGGAAGTGCAGGGTGCTTCCTCTTTTATTTTCTCATACATATCATAAGAAGTACTGGGTACTCCTTCATCTTCCTGAAATTATCTAGGAATTTCACTGTAGCTTCTTTTGCTTTGAAACCCTCTTGGAGTTTCACTGCACCCTTCTTCTTCCATTGGTTTAACCTCCTTGGAGAGGCCCTTCTATGATCTGAAAAAGGATGAAATTAGTCTCATCCTCTCCATCATTGTTCTCTTTTTTTGTTGGGCTTTGAAAGCCACGGGATGAGCCAAGAAAGGAGCTCTGATACCACTGTAATATTCCAAATGGGGAAAAATGCGCTCAGTAGGGAATATATTAAGATATTCCACTATGGAATCAAAGCAATATGAAATCACACCAATAGATATAAACCAGAGATAGACTGTTAGGGCATTAACTGGTTATATCACCTCTAAAGAGAGGGTGAAAACCAGAGGCTTCCTGGCCCATTCCAGACTCTGTCTATAGAGATTCGTGAAACACGGCAAGGGAATAGCACACTCCTATTTTATTTTTTAGACATTGGGATCCTTATATATACAGATCTAAACAATGGATCCAAAAGAGGCGAAAAAACCAAACAAGGAAGAAGCGGGAAATTCCACTTTCAGGAAAATCAACAAGAGGCTCAGTGAGAAGGTTGTATAAGAAAATGGGTCCAAAATAACGCAGGCCAAGGCTTGGTTCCCCTATATTGGGATTTTTTTGACTTGTGTGATGAATTTCAGAAAAAAAATGAGTTTAAGTCCCTTAAACAGATCTCCGACGAAGTTGACTATCTGAAAATCAACTAAAGAAAAGAGTTGCTGCAACAAGAAAACCCAGCAACTAGAATTGTGCAGTTTTACCAAATAATCAGAGGAGGTCAGTTTAAAATTTCCAAATTACAGCAAGATACATCAGATCAAAAATATAAATGATACTCCCTTCAATCTACAACAAATCCCATGAACAATATAGCACAGATTCTTCAAGAGAGGCAACTCCGACATATGTAAAATTGCAGAAATGAAGGAACATCATTTCTCTATGAGTGCTTCAGAAGTTAAACACTAAAAAATACATCTACAGTAGATATATGGCTGCAACATCAGATCCATACCAGATCTGGAAACTACTGAGCCTCCTCTACAAGATCCCCTTAGGATTTCAGCAAAATAATGCATGAATAAGTGTAGATTTGAATTATAAGCTACAAGACTGCATAATACACAGAATTTATGAAGATGATTTTATTATAAAAGAGATAAAATCTGAAAATAGCTTAAACATTAGCTACATCAAATATTTACAAAGTGACAAGAAAGCCTCAATCACTGAAGATCATCTATTGCACAAAACTGAAATAACATTAAAACCCTCAAGTGCAGAAACACAATTCTTGAGAGGGACTGCATAGTAGCTATATAAATATGAATAAAATTCTATAAATTACAAATATCAATACAAAATAAGAGGGATATCCTCTTTCGGGTGGTCACAAGACACCCTCCCTAAGAGAGATCTCCTCCAAAACACTAGATCTTTGTAGATCTAGACTACCACTTGTTGCAACTCAAGCAGCTGCAAAATCCCCAATAGGACCAGCACTGCTAATAGATGAAGCTTGGAAAAAATGCTGGATAGTTGCTCATTTCAGTACAATCTCCTCCAAGAGCTACTCAAGGAAGGAGGGAGGATTCCTAAACAGGAAATCCTCTTCCCTTAGGCTAAACAACCAAGAGACTAGAGTTGCTGCAACAACTTCTAAAATTATTCAACAACCCTTTCTTGAGTGCTCTCCTCCTTTTCATAACTTGAAGGGGTGCACAAACCCTAAACCACTTCAATGGACTTAACCCCTTTCACATTGGATCCCTCTTCTAAAATAGTGTTGGTTCTCCAAGGTTGTCCAATTTCTGTTCACACACAAGTGGATTTTTGTTGCAAAGGCCCAGATTTATCCTTTTTTCACATTGGGCATGTATTTATTTTTTGATTTAAGGAGCTTTGCATGTCCTCCTCTAATTTTTATTCATCAAACAATAAGAAAGCAACAAAATTAAGTACTCCTATTAGCTTGGGCTAAATAGGAATATTACAGTCCTCCACCTTCAAAATGTTGCTTGTCCTCAAGGAACTGCAAGGAAGAACCATACTTCTCCTCCCCTTTTTTTGGCCTCATCAATGGATCCCCCCATAGCTGTAAATGATAAGAAATGAATCTACCCTCCAATGACCTTCTCCAAGTGCAAAATAGCAAATGTATATCATGAGAAATGGGAGGTACAAGTGGCGATCTTCTTGTTGCTTAATTGCCTCATCAGGTAGGAGTGATGAAGATCATGGGGAAAAATTTTCCCAATGAGTGTCTCCCACACCCATGCTATCATCCAAACAAAGGAATCCATCCTTGATAGCTCATAAAAAAAATAATTAATCCCCATGATATTAATTGAGTAGGGGCTACAAGGCTGAAAATGAGGGATGAATATATCCAACTCACGTTGTCCCTCTTCCCACTATTGATGGATGTGGAGCTGTGGATCCTGGGTTTCAAAAATGTGGTCACCATGAAGCCAAAAGGAATATGAAACTTCATGATCTCCTCCATTTATTTTAGTGAGCCTCCTTTCCCACCCTCTTATGCATACAATGAACAATTTATCTTCACCATATGTGCTCCAAAAGACATGTGGACTAAGTGCCATATGATGTGCTGGATGGTGACAATAGTCCCTCCCTTGAGACCAACACTGTCCATCATCTTGCTACCTCAAGTCATGATACCATAAGTGGCCATTCCACGACTTTCTTACTGAAATAAGCTTCTTCAAAGCTTTTAAATGATAGAGGAAAATAAGTGTTGGCTGAATGGAGATAAAGCAGAACATGTCCTTCTCTAATTCCTCCCATGTGAGAGGCTCCCCGTCATGATACAAACTCAATGCATGACCCTTTGTAGAAGGTCATACAATGTACCATGTAGCAGCCACAAAAAGTTCCCTCCTCTTCTTGAAATACAAATGAATATGGTAGGGTGCATTTCCAATGGATACATTCATCCAATGTATCATTCCTCCTCTCCCACATATGCTCCTCATAAAAATATAAACATGAACAACATAGGGAGCAAGAATAGAAGTCATGTTGGTTGTCATATGCAACAAATGTGAAGCGAAATGATCCCTCATATGCAACCAAAATAGTTTGGACCTCAACTACAATAGAGACTGCTGAAAAATGTGGTCTTCCAACCACTTGCATGCTGCCCCAATCTCTTCATAAGCTTGGAGGAAGTGTATGATGGGTGAGGCAATGTAAGTATGTCCTCCAAAACAGGATTCCTCCCCAAGTCATCCTAGGGAGTAGTTATCAACACTGGTCATGACCTCAAGTAGGCCATGCAACCTCAAAATAAGAATGCTCCTCCTTGGAGCAACATCCTGCACATATGTGGTTAAGGGATGCATGTATATATGAGATAAATAAAAATAATCAACACCCTTACGACAAGTTTTTCTCATGCAATGGGAGTAGCTCATAGATGAGCCTCCTTCCATTCTCAAAGAGAAGAGAGAATACTGTAATAACTCTTCCCAAGAGTCATGTGCATGCATAGCTCCCATTCCCAATGTAGATGTGGGAAGGCCGCTATCCTTCCCCTGATTTTCCTGCCACAGAGAAAAAACTGAAATAAGAGTGGGTGCGGATGATGTTGAGAGACTAATTCTCTCCTCCTTGAGCCTACCCAAGACTCTTAACGCTCCATCAAGACCTCCCAAGTTCTCCACTTCTCTGAAATCCATGGGCAATGCCTCACCATATGAAGCATTCACCTCTTCTTGCTGATCAAGTGGCCTTCTTGGTGCAATGTCTCCAGGAAATGAGACATCATCTAGTGGTGACTGAATACATGAATGGAGAAAAACCTCCATGCTTCCACTGCATAATCCAATCACCTCTTTAGGTGAATCAACCTTCTGCAATAGATAGGAATGAGGTTGGCCCTTTTCCCTATCTCCTCCTTGTTTCTCCAAGGTTTCACGCCTCCTCAACAATGGCACATATGAATCATGTGTTGTGCCTTGAACTCCACATTTAAGATCCTGGGGGTTTTCTTGCCATGCCACAAGAAACCCTCTAGTGGGAGAAATATCTCCCTTCTCCTCTGCTTGAGGTGCTAGATCAGATCTAGATCTAATAGCACTGTTGCCCTTTAGCTCTGCAACAAAATTGAGAAACCTTCTAATGGAATGACCCACATTTGAAGAAGAGATATTTTTGTTCTCTTGTGCAAAGGTGTGGAAGGGTAATCTTGTCTCCAACATGACATGATGCAGAAATTCAGCCTCTCGGATGGGCCTCTGAAATGGATTTGCATTTTTATGCAATGCCTTACATTGCTCTGAAAAATAGAACTAGTTTCTAAGTTTCAGGGCTTGAGACTCATCTTCTTTCAAGAAATCACAAAGAGTTTCCCTCTTGGTCACTCCTCCTTCTGGTTCTAGCTGTCTCATGGAAGATTTGAGTTCATGACTACGTTGTATATCTATTGACCAGATAAATCGTTCTTGCGGACAAGACCGATCTCCCTAGTGTCAGAAGACAATCTAGCAACAAATGAACAACTAAGTTTGTCTTTCTCTAAATATATTGGTTTTACAAATAAATTTTATAAAGGTGTTGATCCTACCTTAGATCCAAATGCTTATTTGTAGTTGTAGTTCTTCTGTTGCATCAAAATCCTTTCGTTGCAACAAGAGTTATTCCGTTGCAGCAAGAGTTATTTCATTGGAACAATAATCCTTCCGTCACAATAAGAGTTCTTTCGTCGCAACAAATTGTCATATTTTTTCGACCTGCAATAAAAAACCAGAAAATATTAAATAACACATGTATAACAAATAATTATAAAACATACCTATCATAGTGATCAAGGAATATATGAAATAAACGATCAAACAATATCTTATTGAAATAAACAATCGAACGACAATTTATTGAGAAAAACAGAACTTGATTGTATTAATATTAAAATATACAGAAGAACCTTACAACCTTAGCCTTGATGTTTGAAAGGCCTTCCCGTGGTCCGAAGCAGGAGTCTCCTCTACTTTGATAAGTCTTGCACTCTTCCTCCTGAAGCACAAAGAGGTATGTGATCTTTCCTCTCAAAATCTCAGCAGAAAGAATACTAAATCTCAACAACACTTCAACTTGATCACACATAAAGCTTCCACTCCAATTCTCAATCTCCAAAATCTACCCTCCAAAATCTCAATCTCCAAAATCTAACCTCCAAAATCTCAATCTCCAAAATCTAACTCCAAAATCTAACCCTTTGAGGCTGCCCAATGCCTCCTTTTATAGAGAAGATGAGGAGGTTAGGATTCCACCTTTGTAGGGATATAATCCTCCTTCAAAGCGATAGACTCCTCACATCAAGGGATTAGTTCCTTAAGGTGAGGGATACATGCACCTTATCAAAGCGTACTCATCCCCAAAAATTCTCATCTAGAATCTTCTAGAATTGACCTCAAAACACTTTTTTGACTTTACTTTCTCGCCTTTTTTATTTTGAGGAGGGTACACAGGAATTGAAAAGGGAAACTGAGTTCTAGAATGTAGGTAAGAAGTGTATTACCTGCTTACCCAAGCTAGGAACGCAGGCAGGCCTCATGTTACCTGCGTACCCAAAGTTTCAGATATTTTTAGGGTTTTTCCTCCTGTTTTAGGGCTTGACATGAGGAGTAAAGGTTGTAAGACTTGTAGAGGAGGTATGTATGAGTGTTAATGAGCTCATACAATTAGCAGAATGTCAGGGTGACAGTTTTTTAGTGTAACAGATTTCCCCCTAAAGTGCGAAGTCTGAAATAGATGAAGATGAAGTTTGTCATATATGAAGAGTGAAGTACATTATCATTTCAAGGATCATCCTGTGGACACTCCAGTCGGAACCTGTAAAAAAATTCAATGCAAAATATATATATGTAATCATATCATCGCTGAGGTAGGCATTCCCATACTCAGATCAAAACGAATTAAACTTGTTCTGATACAGAAATGATTTTAATATTACATCAATAGTGTAGACACAGCATGGACGTAGCCACCTGTTTATGAATAGTCCACTGTATAATAATAAAATTCCTTGCAGCCTAGATAGTAGAAACTAAATCCAGGGTCTTGATTTCCGCTTCTCGAACTAGTACGATTCTATCCATGTGAAAAAATGTGTCGAAGTCGAACATGGTAGAAACCACTTGATTACCAGTCAATAATATAAACTGTTAACAAGTGTGAGAGAAACCACCAATAATGTCAATGGCTCTCAAAGTACTCAGTACAGTCCATGAAATGTGAATGAATGAGCTGAAGTCGAACATGTCACAGAATCATTAGATCGAAGGTCAATGATGCAACCTGTCTTCAAAGGTGAGAAGCCTGCCATTGAGGCATGCAGGTTTTCAAGGTGCGGCCAGGTCTGGATCAACTTCACAGATAATGAGTTGTCTTTGATAGAAAGTGATCCATCGTAGGCAAGCCCACAACATGAAATCATAAATCAGAAGTTTTGAAGAAATATATTGGCAGAGCTGACTCAGGGATGGTCAAAATGGATGACAGATATTTTGCAGATGAATGGTTTATTTGAACTGTCCTCTTGAACACATAACGACACTGCAGATGGCTTGGTAACAATTGACCCAAAGCTAATACCCAGAAACCTGCTGAAGACTTTCAATATGGTTTTATTAACTGTTAGGCAAAGGATTTTCCCAACCCAGGTGAACAAAATTTTCATGTTCAAGAGTGGTTAATGGTTTTCTGAATAATCAAAATACAACAAACAGGTTCATTTTTCTCTCTTTTCCCCCACCATTTCTGGCAAGTACCTCTTTATTTTTTACAAGCTTGAGGAGGATAACATTTGCTTGTTTATAAGCTCATCCTTCAGATGAGTCCAACTTAGTTTAAGATTCAAACCCTAAGAAGGAGTTGTTCATTCCTGTTTAAAAATTTAACAGGTCCTTTACTGTTAAATTTTAACGAGTCCAGTATAGGAGAAACTCGGTGTTTTTCAATTTTAAGGAGTCAGAAGAAAAAACTTAAGAAAACTCCATGGGTGTAATTTTTCATAAATTTAGTTTCTCAAGCCCAAAAAAGGATAAAATAATGCAGGAGAGAACTCTATTGACCATAATTAGTCAACGTATACCTTTTTTGTAAATAGTCCATTTTAGTCCGTAAAAGGGGTAAACTTATACTGAAGGGACGATCATTCATTTATTTTAACGAGTTCAAATAATCAAGTGCTCGGAAATCTTTTCATTTTTAAAGAGTCTGAAAAGGGCTTAAAAGAGAACTCCATAGTTTCACTTTTTCTGTAAGTTTTAACGAGTTCAAAAAAGTGATAAAAATGTACTCATGGTTTTCACTTTTTCATAAGTTTTAATGAGTTCAAAAAAGGGATAAAAATGTACTCATGTGGCCAAATTTCAATTTAATTTACGAGAAGTAAAAGACGGAAAGAACTTGGCATTTTCATGTGTTTTATGAGAGTGAAAGATAGAAAAATAATCTCAGGATTTTTATGAGTTTAATGAGTCTTGAAAATAACCGAAATTGACTCGAGATAGGTTTCATTTTTACAAAAGCTTCAAACAGAGAAAAACTATGCTTAAGAGTGGTTTCATTTTTACACAAGCTTGAAACAGAGAGAAAATTGTGCTTGATGCCCCCTAAGCGTAACTGCTAGAGTGCATTCCCCCCCAGCTTCATTTCATTCAACTAAGTACACTGCTAGTAATTAATAGCTGGATGGAATGAAGGTTCATTTACGAGATCATATGAAAGACTCGACCTAAAACTATAAGAAAATTATGCAAAAACTAAAATAACTAACATAAATATATGACTTAACATTTACGAGATCTAGTCAAAGACTCGACTCAATTAGGGGAGGATTTGTTTCATTTTTTAATGAGCTTGACACAAGAAAAGAACTATGCTCATGGAAACGTGTTTCATTTTTTAACGAGGTTGACACAATAAAAGGAACTTTCCTCACCCTCACCGATTCATTTTTTAACGAGGTTGACACAGTAAAAGGAACTATCCTTGACAACTAATTATGTCTAATCTATCAATCTACTCTCTACAATCTACCTACTGATTCATTCTTTTAATGAGGTTGACACAGGAAAATAACTGTCCTCATACCTTATTCATTTTTTAACGAGGTTGACTCAGTAACAGGAACTATCCTCTGACCAACTGATTCATTTTTTAATGAGGTTGGCACAGGAAAAGAACTGTCCTCATACCTGATTCATTTTTTAACGAGGTTGAGTCAGTAACAGGAACTATCCTCACAACTAACTGATTCATTTTTTAATGAGGTTGACACAGTAAAAGGAACTATCCTCACACTCACTGATTCATTTTTTAACGAGGTTGACACAGTAAAAGGAGCCATCCTCAATAAATACTTATTTCTAATCTATTAATCTACCTACTGATTCATTTTTTAACGAGGTTGACACAGTAAAAGAACTATCCTCATAAAATTGATCATGGCTTCCAACTGGAAGAAACACATGTCAATGGACACACCTTGATCATGGCTTCCAAGAGGTATTCATTAGATGGAAGAAAAATTCCTTGGAAGGAATGCATGTCAAGGGACTCAAAAGGGATAAGAAAATTGCGTTGAAGTAATCCCATAGAGTTTTCCATGTCAATTACCGGATCTAAGTCAAAGGAAGACAAGAAAACAGTGAGAGGCTCACTTACATCGGTAACTGAAAAAATGGGACTAGCTGCCACATAATTAACCCGTGGCGGGGTAGATACCACTTGCGTATGAGGAACATTCAGGGATGTCAGATCATTGGTAGTAGAATCAAGACTAGGGAATGAAAGTTGGTATACAGTCACAATATTGCCATTGTGAGGGAAATACATCACACGAAAGAGTGTCAATACGACAGGTTTCATTGCATAGACATAGTCTCGCCCAAGGAGTAAATTGAAATCCAAGGGACCTAGAACTACCATAAGATCAATACAGACAGTTTTACCTTCCAAAGTAATAGAGAACTTAGGAAGGATCCCTAACGGTTCACTAATGGTTCTGTTAAAAGCTTTCAGATTCTGCATAATAGGCACAAGCTGAGGGGAACCCAAAGCTTTCCAAGAAGTTGAGGATAAAATACTAACAGAAGCACCTTCATCTACCTGTGTGCGGTGTATGTCCCTATCAGCAAACTTCACAATGATTTGGAAAGGGATAGAGGAAGGAAGACGAGGTTCTGTCAATCTATTCCAATCAAAGGAAAAGACCTCAGTACTTGGAGGGGGTTCTATAGAAATAAGTGAAATGCCCCCTAGCGTAGAAGAATATGATGTAACAAGAAGAACCTGAGTGGTATGAAGTTCATTCTCTACAGAGAGAATGGGATCGACCAAATGTGAAATCGAATCGACCACTTGATCGACTAATAGATCATCAACGTGAGTGATATGAGTTTCACTCTCCAGTGGAAGAGTGACATCGATTGTACTTGAAATTAGATCAAACACTCTGTCAGTTGATGGTAGGTTGGGAGAAAGTTTATGGTAACCAGTTGGAAATTCTTGCTGTGGAACAGTAAGGTTTTCAAACAATTTTGAGGCTTCATCCATGTGAGGGAAAATGTGAGTTTGATGACTCCCTTTTCATAACTTACAAGGAAACCTAACTTTACCCTTTTTCCTAGAAACCTGACTATCACTGGTTGATGGATCAACGGAAAGTTGATGATATTTTTCTGACCATACTTCCAAGACCTTCGGAATACCAGGACAATTGATAAGGAAGTGGTCACCCTTACAAAGCCTGCAAGGGTATTTGGGTTTACGATGCATGTTGGAGGTTTCCTCAACACAACTAACACTTACAGCCATGGTTGGTTGGTTGACTTCTTTCTTATCTTGCTTCTTCTACTTCTTCTTCTTCCCTTTCTTCTTCTTCGCCACTTGGTTACTAACATCAAGGCTTTTACCAAGTGAAGAGGAAGAAATGGAGGAAGAAATATTAGGCGAAGAAGGTAATGGGTCAACAGAAGGTTGGTGATGTTGAGATGGGGAACTCTGTTGAGATGAAGCATCCGGTTGAGGTGGAACAATTGGAGTATTCGGGGCCAATGAAGTTGAAAATAACCATATCGGTAAACCTATTGTAAATCCAGGTAATGAAAAAGTAGCCATATAAGGAGGACAAACATTTCCAAAGCAAGGAAAAGTACTAGGATTCTCGTTAAGAGGGGTTCCTTGGTTGGTAAATTCCAGAACAGTTGCCATTATATTCAACTTCAGTGAATTTTATTAACAATTTAAAACTAAAATTAGCAATTCACAATTCACACCTAACAATTAAAATTCATAATTCACACCTGTGGTATCTAAAAGTAAAAACAAACAAATTAACACGCGCTATCAAATCTAGGATTCAAACCACACACAAATAGTAACTTCCCGTACTAAAAACACTAGTTGGTGATGAAATCCAACATTGTAGAATTTTAATGCAAAAATGGCGGTTGGAATAGTTACCCCGACAACCTACTTAATGAAACAAACTAGCACAAGTTTCTTTACAAAACCATCTTGAGTGAAGAGAACCCCCCAGAGAGTCCAAGTGAGTCTAGTCGACGTCTGCTCCAGGTACAGTGAGATCTTTCCTTCACCGTCACCTTAGGAAATAATCTTAAGAGAAGCGTCCCAGATTGTACCAATTAAAATTGGATTTATTTCCTACCGCAAGATTTATCTATTTGTTTGTTTTTACTATCTTGGAGAGTTAATTACTCCCTACTCCAAGATACTAGCCTAAGCTATGTTGGTGATACGAGCCCTAGAAATGTGAAAATTACTAGATGAATTTTATCAAGCACTGTGTTATTTAGGTTTTTATTACTCAAAAGGGTAAATGGATACAAAACCAATGGTGTTATGACCCGACCCAAAACTGAATGCAATCGAATATGATAATGTAAGCTTTTTCAATTCGATGAATCCTAACTAAAGTAAGGAGAGAGTTTCCATTCACTTCCAACAATGCAAAAAATTGATCACTAAGAGAAAATATAACAAATTCTCTAATGCACTAATTTCATCAATAAAACTAATGCAAATCAATTCCAAAAAAGTTTTTATATTTTTTTTTTTTTTAAACAAGCATAAAAACATCTAAATTCAAATCAAAGAAAACTGATCTAAATCTACGATTGATTTTTCAGAATGTAAACTATGCAGTTGTAATCTATGCACAATTCACATGAAAAGTATGCAAATGTAATATATGCACATTTTTCATTCATATTCTGAAAATAAGAACTCTAATTATGCAAATGTGATCTATGCAAGAGAATTCTCAAACACAAGATGAGTCTAATGTGATCTAAGAACCAATCAAGTGCAAGTCAAGAAAATTGGGTGAGAGTTCCAAAGATCAAAAATAAAAATACTCAAAGGCGATTAACACTCATACACAAAATTGAAAAGATGTAAAATTGTGAAAAAACTGAGACAAACCTCCAAGTAATGACCAAAGGAAATCAAATTAAGAATTTCTCGAAAAAGAGACTCAAAACACCCAACTAACGGAGATTGATGAGATGAAAAATTACTGAAAGAAATTTAGAAACAAGATATTTTTGACAGAAAAATACAGATCTGGGTAGATGCTAAGAATCCTAAATCAAATCTAAACTAAACTGGAAAAATAAATCTAAAGTTTTTCAAAAAATTTAACAGGGTCTGCAGGCTCCCAGTGGTAACAGGTGCGGTCCCACACTGTTTACTTAAGGAAAGTGCGAAACTGCCCGCACTGTGCAAAAGAACAAAATGCAGTCCCCAGAAAAGTTCAAGAAAAACTTAAAAGATTTCAAAATTTTCAAAAACAGAGAAAACCTAAGCTACCCAGGAAGATATCCATCAATAAAAAACTAGGAAAAACTTTTCCTCAAATCAAAATAAAAGAGAACCAAAAACAACAAGTTCTTTCCCCAGTGGAGTCACCACTTTGTTGACCAGATAAATCGTTCTTGTGGACAAGACCGATCTCCCTAGTGTGAGAAGACAATCTAGAAACAAAAAAACAACTAAGTTTGTCTTTCTATAAATATATTTGTTTTACAAATAAATGTTATAAAGGTGTCGATCCTACCTTAGATCCAAATGATTATTTGCATTCGTAGTGCTTCCGTTGCATCAAAATCCTTCCGTCACAACAAGAGTTCTTCCGTCGCAGCAAGAGTTATTTCTTTGCAACAATAATCCTTCCGTCACAACAAGAGTTCTTTCGTCGCAAAAAAGTGTTGTCTTTTGTCGACCTGCAATCACAAACAAGAAAATATTAAATAGCACCTGTATAACAAATAATTATAAAACATACCTATCATAATGATCAAGGAATCTATGAAATAAAAGATCAAACGACAGCTTATTGAAATAAGCAATCGAACAACAATTTATTGAGAAAAATAGAACTTGATTGTATTAATATTAAAATATATAGAAGAACCTTACAACCTTAGCCTTGATGTTTGAAATGCCTTCCTAGGGTCCGAAGCAGGAGTCTCCTCTACTTTGATAAGTCTTGCACTCTTCCTCCAGGAGCACAAAGAGGTATGTGATGTTTCCTCTCAAAACCTCAGCAGAAAGAATACTAAATCTCAACAGCACTTCAACTCGATCACACATAAATCTTCCACTCCAATTCTAAATCTCCAAAATCTAACCTCCAAAATCTCAATCTTCAAAATCTAACCTCCAAAATCTCAATCTCCAAAATCTAACCCTTTGAGGCTACCCAATGCCTCCTTTTATAGAGCAGATGAGGAGGTTAGGATTCCACCTTTATAGGGATAGAAACATCCTTCAAAGGGATAGACTCCTCACATCAAGGGATTAGTTCCTTAAGGTGAGGGATACATGCACCTTATCAAAGCGTACCCATCCCAAAAAATTCTCATCTAGAACCTTCTAGAATTGACCTCAAACCACATCTTTGACTTTACTTTCTCGCCTTTTTTACTTTGAGGAGGGTACGCAGACATTGCAATGGGAAACTGCGTTCTAGAACGTAGGTAAGCAGTGTATTATCTGCGTACCCAATCTAGGAATGTAGGCAGGCCTCATGTTACCTGCGTACCCAAAGTTTCAGATATTTTTAGGGTTTTTCCTCCTGTTTTAGGGCATGACATGAGGAGTAAAGGTTGTAAGACTTGCAGAGGAGGTATGTATGAGTGTTAATGAGCTCATACAGTTAGCAGAATGTCAAGGTGACAGTTTTTTAGTGTAACAATATCATAATGTGTGGTTGCATGCTCACACACACTGTGTGAAGATCTAGAGTTTGATTGAAACTCAAACCCCTTTGGAAAATTTTCAAACATCTTTGTGCGTGCTTGCTTAGGATCTTCATGAATGCTCTGCATAGATTTACGAAGAAGCTTTGTGAGCCTATATTCCTTCCTCATCCTTCTTCTTCTTCTATCTTCTTGATTAGAATAGGAAGGGTAGGGTACTTCCTCTTCTATTTTCTCATACATATCATAAGAAGTACTGGGTACTCCTTCATCTTCCTGAAATTCTCTAGGAATTTCACTATAGCTTCTTCTGCTTTGAAACCCTCTTGGAGCTTCACTGCACCCTTATTCTCCCATTGGTTGAACCTCCTTAGAGAGGCCCTTCTCTGATCTAAAAAAGGATGAAATTAGTCTCATTCTCTCCATCATTTTTCTCTTTCTTTCTTGGGCTTTGAAAGCCACGGGATGAGCCAAGAAAGGAGCTCTGATACCATTGTAATATTCCAAATGGGGAAAAATATGCTCATTATGGAATATCATAAGATATTCCACTATGGAATCATAGAAATATGAAATCACACCAATAGATCTAAACCAGAGATAGACTCGTAGGGCATTTACTGGTTATATCACCTCTAAAGAGAGGGTGAAACCCAGAGGCTTCCTGGCCCGTTCCAGACTCTGTCTATAGAGATTGGTGAAACAGCAAGTAAGGGAATAGCACACTCCTATTGGAGTTTTTATACCTTTGTATCCTTATATCTACATATCTAAACAATGGATCCAAAAGAGGAGCAAAAACCAAACAAGGAAGAAGCGAGAAATTCCACTTTCAGGAAAATCAGCAAGAGGCTCAATGAGAACGTTGTATAAGAAAATGGGTGCAAAAATAATGCACACCAAGGATTGGTTTCCCTAGCTTGGGATCTGTGGGACTTTTTTGATGAATTTCAGGAAAAAAAAATGAGTTTAAGGCCCTTAAACAGATCTCCCATGAAGCTGACTAGCTGAAAATCAACTAAAGAGAAGAGCTGCTGCAACAAGAAAACCCAGCAACCAGAATTGTGTAGTTTTTCCAAATAATCAGAGGAGGTAAGATTAAAATTTCCAAAGTACAACGAGATACATCAGGTCAGAAATATAAATGATCCTCCCTTTAATCTACAGCAAATCCCATGAGCAATATAGTATAAATTCTTCAAGAGAGGCAACTCCGACATATGTAAAATTGCAGAAATGAAGGAACATCATTTCTTTATGAGTGCTTCAGTAGTTAAACATTAAAACTTAGATATGCAGTAGATCTATGGCTGCAACATCAGATCCATAATAGATCTGGAAACTACTGAGCCTCCTCTACAAGATCCCCTTGGGATTTCATCAAAATAATGCATGAATAAGTGTAGATCTGAATTATAAGCTACAAGACTGCATAATACACAGAATTTCTGAAGATGAATTTATTATAAAAGAGATCAAATCTGAAAATAGCTTAAACGGTAGCTACATCAAAGATTTACAAAATGAGAGGCAAGCCTCAATCACTGAAGATCATCTATTGCACAAAACTGAAATAACATTAAAACCCTCAAGTGGAGAAACACAGTTCTTGAGAGGGACTGCACAGTAGCTGTATAAAAATGAAGAAAATTCTACAAATTACAAATATAAATACAAAATAATAGGAATATCCTCTTTTGGGTGGTCACAAGACACCCTCCATGAGAGAAATCTCATCCAAAACACTCGATCTTTGCAGATCTGGACTACCACTTACTGCAACTCAAGCAGCTGCAAAATCCTCAACAGGACCAGCACTGCTAATAGATGTAACTTGGAAAAAATTCCAGATAGTAGCTCATTTTAGTACAATCTCCTCCAATATCTACTCAAGGAAGGAGGGAGGATTCCTAAACAGGAAATCCTCTTCTGTTAGGCGAAACATCCAAGAGACTAGAGTTGTTGCAACAACTTCTAAAATTCTTCAACAACCCTTTCTTGAGTCCTCTCCTTTTTATAACTTGAAGAGGTGCACAAACCCTGGACCACTTCAATGGACTTAACCCCTTTCACATTGGATCCCTCTTCTAAAACTGCGTTGGTTCTCCAAGGTGGTCCAATTTTTGTTCACACACAAGTGGATTTTTGTTGCAAAGGCCCAGATTTATCATTTTTCACATTGGGCATGTTTTTATTCTTTGATTTAAGGAGCTTTGCATGTCATCCTATACATTTTATTCATCCAACAATAAGAAAGAAAAAAAATTAAGTATTCCTACTAGCTTGGGCTAAATATGAATATTACAGTCCTCCCCCTTCCAAATGTTTCTTGTCCTCAAGCAATTGCAAGGAAGAACTAGACTTCTCCTCCCCTTTTTTGTGGCCTCATCAATGGATCCCACCATAGCTGCAAATGATAAGCAATGAATATACCATCCAATGACCTTCTCCAAGTGAAAAATAGCAAGTGTACATCATGAGAAATGGGAGGTACAAGTGGTGATATTCTTGTTACTCAATGGCCTCATTGGGTAGGAGTGATGAATAGCATGGGGAAAAAATTTCCCAATGAGTGTCTCCCACACCCATGCTATCATCCAAATAAAGGGCTTCATCTTTGATATCTCATAAAAAAAATCATTAATCCCCATGATGTGCATTGAGTAGGGGCTACAAGGCTGAAAATGAGGGATGAATATATCCAACTCACGTTTTCCCTCTTCCCACTATTGATGGATGTGGAGCTGTGGATCCTAGGCTGAAAAAATGTGGTCTCCATGAAACCTAAAGGAATATGAAACTTCATCATTTCCTCCATTGATTTCAGTGAGCCTCCTTTCCCACCCTCTTATGCATACAATGAAAAATTTATCTTCACCATATGTGCTCCAAAAGACATGTGGACTAAGTGCCATATGATGTGCTGGATGGTGACGATAGTCCCTCCCTTGAGACCAGCACTGTCCATCATCTTGCTGCCTCAATTCATGATACCATAAGTGTCCATTCCATCGCTTGCTTGCTGAAATAAGCAGATCTGAGTTCATGACAGTGCTATATATCACAATGTGTGGCAGCATGCTCACACATACTATGTGAAGATCTAGAGTTTGATTGAAACTCAAACTCCTTTCGAGATTTTTCAAACTTCTCCCTGCTTGCTTGGTTAGGATCTTCATGACTGCACTGCATAGATTTAGAAAGAAGCTTTGTGAGCCTATATTCCTTCCTCCTCCTGCTTCTTATTCTTTCTTCTTGATTATAATAGGAAGTGCAGGGTGCTTCCTCTTTTATTTTCTCATACATATCATAAGAAGTACTGGGTACTCCTTCATCTTCCTGAAATTATCTAGGAATTTCACTGTAGCTTCTTTTGCTTTGAAACCCTCTTGGAGTTTCACTGCACCCTTCTTCTTCCATTGGTTTAACCTCCTTGGAGAGGCCCTTCTATGATCTGAAAAAGGATGAAATTAGTCTCATCCTCTCCATCATTGTTCTCTTTTTTTGTTGGGCTTTGAAAGCCACGGGATGAGCCAAGAAAGGAGCTCTGATACCACTGTAATATTCCAAATGGGGAAAAATGCGCTCAGTAGGGAATATATTAAGATATTCCACTATGGAATCAAAGCAATATGAAATCACACCAATAGATATAAACCAGAGATAGACTGTTAGGGCATTAACTGGTTATATCACCTCTAAAGAGAGGGTGAAAACCAGAGGCTTCCTGGCCCATTCCAGACTCTGTCTATAGAGATTCGTGAAACACGGCAAGGGAATAGCACACTCCTATTTTATTTTTTAGACATTGGGATCCTTATATATACAGATCTAAACAATGGATCCAAAAGAGGCGAAAAAACCAAACAAGGAAGAAGCGGGAAATTCCACTTTCAGGAAAATCAACAAGAGGCTCAGTGAGAAGGTTGTATAAGAAAATGGGTCCAAAATAACGCAGGCCAAGGCTTGGTTCCCCTATATTGGGATTTTTTTGACTTGTGTGATGAATTTCAGAAAAAAAATGAGTTTAAGTCCCTTAAACAGATCTCCGACGAAGTTGACTATCTGAAAATCAACTAAAGAAAAGAGTTGCTGCAACAAGAAAACCCAGCAACTAGAATTGTGCAGTTTTACCAAATAATCAGAGGAGGTCAGTTTAAAATTTCCAAATTACAGCAAGATACATCAGATCAAAAATATAAATGATACTCCCTTCAATCTACAACAAATCCCATGAACAATATAGCACAGATTCTTCAAGAGAGGCAACTCCGACATATGTAAAATTGCAGAAATGAAGGAACATCATTTCTCTATGAGTGCTTCAGAAGTTAAACACTAAAAAATACATCTACAGTAGATATATGGCTGCAACATCAGATCCATACCAGATCTGGAAACTACTGAGCCTCCTCTACAAGATCCCCTTAGGATTTCAGCAAAATAATGCATGAATAAGTGTAGATTTGAATTATAAGCTACAAGACTGCATAATACACAGAATTTATGAAGATGATTTTATTATAAAAGAGATAAAATCTGAAAATAGCTTAAACATTAGCTACATCAAATATTTACAAAGTGACAAGAAAGCCTCAATCACTGAAGATCATCTATTGCACAAAACTGAAATAACATTAAAACCCTCAAGTGCAGAAACACAATTCTTGAGAGGGACTGCATAGTAGCTATATAAATATGAATAAAATTCTATAAATTACAAATATCAATACAAAATAAGAGGGATATCCTCTTTCGGGTGGTCACAAGACACCCTCCCTAAGAGAGATCTCCTCCAAAACACTAGATCTTTGTAGATCTAGACTACCACTTGTTGCAACTCAAGCAGCTGCAAAATCCCCAATAGGACCAGCACTGCTAATAGATGAAGCTTGGAAAAAATGCTGGATAGTTGCTCATTTCAGTACAATCTCCTCCAAGAGCTACTCAAGGAAGGAGGGAGGATTCCTAAACAGGAAATCCTCTTCCCTTAGGCTAAACAACCAAGAGACTAGAGTTGCTGCAACAACTTCTAAAATTATTCAACAACCCTTTCTTGAGTGCTCTCCTCCTTTTCATAACTTGAAGGGGTGCACAAACCCTAAACCACTTCAATGGACTTAACCCCTTTCACATTGGATCCCTCTTCTAAAATAGTGTTGGTTCTCCAAGGTTGTCCAATTTCTGTTCACACACAAGTGGATTTTTGTTGCAAAGGCCCAGATTTATCCTTTTTTCACATTGGGCATGTATTTATTTTTTGATTTAAGGAGCTTTGCATGTCCTCCTCTAATTTTTATTCATCAAACAATAAGAAAGCAACAAAATTAAGTACTCCTATTAGCTTGGGCTAAATAGGAATATTACAGTCCTCCACCTTCAAAATGTTGCTTGTCCTCAAGGAACTGCAAGGAAGAACCATACTTCTCCTCCCCTTTTTTTGGCCTCATCAATGGATCCCCCCATAGCTGTAAATGATAAGAAATGAATCTACCCTCCAATGACCTTCTCCAAGTGCAAAATAGCAAATGTATATCATGAGAAATGGGAGGTACAAGTGGCGATCTTCTTGTTGCTTAATTGCCTCATCAGGTAGGAGTGATGAAGATCATGGGGAAAAATTTTCCCAATGAGTGTCTCCCACACCCATGCTATCATCCAAACAAAGGAATCCATCCTTGATAGCTCATAAAAAAAATAATTAATCCCCATGATATTAATTGAGTAGGGGCTACAAGGCTGAAAATGAGGGATGAATATATCCAACTCACGTTGTCCCTCTTCCCACTATTGATGGATGTGGAGCTGTGGATCCTGGGTTTCAAAAATGTGGTCACCATGAAGCCAAAAGGAATATGAAACTTCATGATCTCCTCCATTTATTTTAGTGAGCCTCCTTTCCCACCCTCTTATGCATACAATGAACAATTTATCTTCACCATATGTGCTCCAAAAGACATGTGGACTAAGTGCCATATGATGTGCTGGATGGTGACAATAGTCCCTCCCTTGAGACCAACACTGTCCATCATCTTGCTACCTCAAGTCATGATACCATAAGTGGCCATTCCACGACTTTCTTACTGAAATAAGCTTCTTCAAAGCTTTTAAATGATAGAGGAAAATAAGTGTTGGCTGAATGGAGATAAAGCAGAACATGTCCTTCTCTAATTCCTCCCATGTGAGAGGCTCCCCGTCATGATACAAACTCAATGCATGACCCTTTGTAGAAGGTCATACAATGTACCATGTAGCAGCCACAAAAAGTTCCCTCCTCTTCTTGAAATACAAATGAATATGGTAGGGTGCATTTCCAATGGATACATTCATCCAATGTATCATTCCTCCTCTCCCACATATGCTCCTCATAAAAATATAAACATGAACAACATAGGGAGCAAGAATAGAAGTCATGTTGGTTGTCATATGCAACAAATGTGAAGCGAAATGATCCCTCATATGCAACCAAAATAGTTTGGACCTCAACTACAATAGAGACTGCTGAAAAATGTGGTCTTCCAACCACTTGCATGCTGCCCCAATCTCTTCATAAGCTTGGAGGAAGTGTATGATGGGTGAGGCAATGTAAGTATGTCCTCCAAAACAGGATTCCTCCCCAAGTCATCCTAGGGAGTAGTTATCAACACTGGTCATGACCTCAAGTAGGCCATGCAACCTCAAAATAAGAATGCTCCTCCTTGGAGCAACATCCTGCACATATGTGGTTAAGGGATGCATGTATATATGAGATAAATAAAAATAATCAACACCCTTACGACAAGTTTTTCTCATGCAATGGGAGTAGCTCATAGATGAGCCTCCTTCCATTCTCAAAGAGAAGAGAGAATACTGTAATAACTCTTCCCAAGAGTCATGTGCATGCATAGCTCCCATTCCCAATGTAGATGTGGGAAGGCCGCTATCCTTCCCCTGATTTTCCTGCCACAGAGAAAAAACTGAAATAAGAGTGGGTGCGGATGATGTTGAGAGACTAATTCTCTCCTCCTTGAGCCTACCCAAGACTCTTAACGCTCCATCAAGACCTCCCAAGTTCTCCACTTCTCTGAAATCCATGGGCAATGCCTCACCATATGAAGCATTCACCTCTTCTTGCTGATCAAGTGGCCTTCTTGGTGCAATGTCTCTAGGAAATGAGACACCATCTAGTGGTGACTGAATACATGAATGGAGAAAAACCTCCATGCTTCCACTGCGCAATCCAATCACCTCTTTAGGTGCATCAACCTTCTGCAATAGATAGGAATGAGGTTGGCCCTTTTCCCTATCTCCTCCTTGTGTCTCCAAGGTTTTACGCCTCCTCAACAATGGCACAGATGAATCATGTGTTGTGCTTTGATCTTCAAATTTGAGATCCTGGGGATTTTCTTTCCATGACACAAGAGACCCTCTAGTTGGAGCAATAGCTCCCTTCTCCTCTGCATGATGTGCTAGATTAGATCTAGATCTAACAACGTTGTTGCCCTTTAGCTCTACAAAAAAATTGAGCAACCTTCCAATGGAATGACCCACCTTTGAAGAAGAGAGATCTGTGTTCTCTTGTGCAAAGGTGTGGAAGGGTAATCTTGTCTCCAACATGGCATGATCCAAAAATTCAGCCTCTCTGATGGGCCTCTGAAATGGATCTGCATTTTTATGCAGTGTATTACAATGCTCTGAAAAAAAGAATTGGTTTTTGAGTTTCAGGGCTTGAGACTCATCTTCTTTCAAGAAATCACTAAGAGTTTCCCTCTTAGTCACTTCTCCTTCTGGTTCTAGTTGTCTCATGGTAGATCTGAGTTCATGACTGTGTTGTATATCACAATGTGGGGCTACATGCTCACACACACTGTGTGAAGATCTATAGTTTGATTTAAACTCAAACGCCTTTGGATATTTTTCAAACATCTCCCTGCTTGCTTGCTTAGGATCTTCAGGAATGCTCTGCATAGATTGAGGAAGAAGCTTTGTGAGCCTATATTCCTTCCTCATCCTTCTTCTACTTTTTTCTTCTTGATTAGAATAGGAAGTGAAGGGTACTTCCTCTTCTATTTTCTCATACACATCATAAGAAGAATTGGGTACTCCTTAATCTTCCTGAAATTCTCTAGGAATTTCATTGTAGCTTCTTCTGCTTTGAAACCCTCTTGGAGCCTCACTGCACCCTTCTTCTCCCATTGATTGAACCTCCTTGGAGAGGCCCTTATATGATCTTAAAAAGGATGAAAGTGGTCTCATCCTCTCCATCATTTTTCTCTTTCTCTCTTGGGCTTTGAAAGCCACAGGATGAGCCAAGAAAGGAGCTGTGATACCATTGTAATATTCCAAATGGGGAAAAATATTCTTAGTAGGGAATATCTTAAGATATCCCAGTATGGAATCATAGAAATATGAAATTACACCAATATATCTAAACCATAGATATACTTCTAGGGCATTTATTGGTAATATCACCTCTAAAGAGAGGGTGAAAACTAGAGGCTTCCTGGCCCGTTGCAGACTCTGTCTATAGAGATTGGTAAAACACAGAAAGTAAGAAAATAGCACACTCCTATTTTAATTTTCAGCCCTTGGGATCCTTAGATCTATAGATCTAAATAATGGATCCAAAAGAGGCGCAAAAACCAAAAAAGGAAGAAGCGGGAAATTCCACTTTCAGGAAAATCAGCAAGAGGCTCAGTGAGAACACTGTATAAGAAAATGGGTGCAAAAAAAATGCAGGTTAGGGATTTTTTCCCCTATCTTGGGCTGTTTGGGACTTTTGTGATGAATTTCAGAAGAAAAAAAATGATTTTAAGTCCCTTAAACAGATCTCCCATGAAGTTGACTAGCTGAAAATCAACTAAAGAGAAGAGCTCCAGCAACAAGAAAACCCAGCAACCAGAATTGCGTAGTTTTCCAAAATAATCAGAGGAGGTCAGCTTAAAATTTCCAAAGTATAGAAATATACATCAGATCATAAATATAAATGATCCTCCCTTCAATCTACAACAAATACCATGAACAATATAACAAAAATTCTCCAAGAGAGGCAACTCTGGCATATGTAAAATTGCAGAAATGAAGGAACAACATTTCTCTATGAGTGCTTCAGTAGTTAAACATTAAAACTAAGATCTAAAATAGATATATTGCTATAACATCAGATCCATAACAGATCTGGAAGCTACTCAGCCTCCTCTACAAGATCCCCTTGGTATTTCATCAAAATAATGCATGAATAAGTGTAGATCTGAATTATAAGCTACAGGATTGCATAATACATAGAATTTCTGAAGATTAATTTATTATAAAATATATTAGATCTGAAAATAGCTTTAACAATAGCTACATCAAATATTTACAAAGTGAGAGGCAAGCCTCAATCACTGAAGATCATCTATTGCACAAAATTGAAATAACATTAAAACCCTCAAGTGCAGAAATGTAGTTCTTGAGAGAGACTGTGCAGTAATTGTATAAAAATGAAGCAAATGCTATAAATTATAGATCTAGATACAAAATAAGAGGGATACCCTCTGCCGGGCGGTCACAAGACGCCCTCCCTGAGAGAAATATCCTCCAAAACACTAGATCTCTGCAGATCTAGACTACCACTTGTTGCAACTCAAGCAGCTACAAAATCCTCAACAGGACCAGCGCTACTAATAGATGGAGCTTGACCAAAATGCTGGATAGTGGCTCATTTTAGTACAATCGCCTCCAAGAGCTACTCAAGTAAGGAGGGAGGATTCCTAAACAGGAAATCCTCTTCCCTTAGGCTAAACAGCTAAGAGACTAGAGTTGCTAAAGCAACTTCTAAAATTCTTAAACAACCCTTTCTTGAGCCCCCTCCTACTTTTTATAACTTGAAGGGGTGCACAAACCCTAAACCACTTTAGTGGACTTAACCCCTTTCAAATTGGATCCCTCTTCTAAAACTGCACTGGTTCTCCAAGGTGGTCCAATTTCTGTTCACACACAACTGGATTTTTGTTGCAAAGGCCCAGATTTATCTTTTTTCACATTGGGCATGTATATATTCTTTTATTTAAGGAGCTTTGCATGTCCTCCTCTACATTTTATTCATCAAACAATAATAAAGCAACAAAATGAAGTATTCCTATTAGCTGGGGCTAAATAGGAATATTAAAATTTTAGAACACAATACTGATATCTATGCTCAATAGGCCTTTGGAATCACTTAAAACTGATTTTTCAAACAAGACTTATGCAATTTGAAAAACAAATACACACGTTTTTCTTGATTTTGAGGAGCTCAATATTGAAACTGAATTATCTATGTGATTTTGGATCTTCAATATCTCAAATTAAGCCCTCAAGTAGCAATCTGAATCTTCTTTCGAATGCCACAGGTCTAACTTGATTTGGATTCTTGAAGGCAAAGGTATGCCCAATCTCCGACGATGACCTAATTATGGACTGATTCAGTAGAGCGAACTTGTACAACTTTCCACGTATCACTATTTATTTCTTCAGCTCTAAAATTGATATAGAAAACACTACAGTCCGTGTTGGTGTGGCCAATTTTTACATAATCCCAATCCGATGCTCAGAGAGAGAGAGAGAGAGAGAGAGTTATGATGTTTTTTCCACGATCACCTCTTTGAGATGAAATTCGGGAGCCTAAAACAATCCTAACTTCCATAGATCCTATCTCCCAAAATATTGTGGACCAAGATCTGAAATTTTTACAGGAGGTTCCTTAGGTTTTCAGCATTTCCCTCTGAAAATTTCAACTTCTGAAGCCTCATAGAAAAAACTTTATAGTGAAAATTCCCTGATGACCTGTTTAGGTGAAATTCAGGAGCCTACAAAAAGCCCTAACTTCCACAGCTCATATCGCCAAAATTATTGTGAACCAAGCTCTGAAATGTTGCGACGATGTTCCTCATGATTGCGGCTTCACACTTTAAAAATTTCAGCTTTTGAACCTTCGTAGAAAAAACGTTATGGAAAAAATTCCACGATGACCTATTTGGAGCAGCGAAACCCTAGAATCCAAAGCTCTGATACCAAATGTTATGAAACCAACTCCAAAAATAGAAAAAAAAAGAGATCAATGCCTTAGAAATAGAGACTTTGAGGGGTAAACCTCCAATACATTACATAAATGAACAATTATTGGATGATACAAATGACAAAACCTCCACTCTATATATAGGAGTCCATGGGGCCACAATGTAATCCTAGCCGACCTAACAATAATAATGTAAGGGAACAATAATAAAAATATAGGGGTTATAGGGGTACAACAATAACAATAAGGGGGTTACACTAACAACAATAAGGGACTATAATAGTAATATAAGGACCTAACAATTTTGTTATCAATGTTATAGCTCACATATCCAACTTCAAGCTCCTCGTCATTTCTACCAATTATAATGATTCAATACTATATTTGTACTCATGTTTAGGACTAAAATAATAATGAGAAAGATGCCCAATCCAATGACAAATTGCATCAAGGAAAAACCCAATTATATAATACCATGAGAAAGAAGACTTAATCTAAGTACATATTGCTGGTAGAAAATTTACAGAAAACAAAAATTAATGAAGTAATTATCATACCCTCCATGAAAGATTTAGACGTAAAAGCATTTACATTTTGAGCATCTCAACTGACCTGATCAGTGTTGAATTGGAAACATACCTAATAACTATTACACTATTTACATCAAAAAATCTAATCGGTGACAGTATGGCCTCTATGCCTCTTTTCAACAACTACCTTGAATGATGCAGTCCCTCATTAATAACATCATAAAACCACACATTAATATGATTAGAAAACTAATTTTGGTTCATTAAACACTACAAATAGACTAAAATTCAACTTCTCCCATCCTTAAATATTAAATTTAGTTAATATTGAATTTCTGAGACAGTAAAAGCTATGGCTAGTGTGAGGATTCTCAATGTTCGACTTGTTTTCTTGCAAATTTTTCTTGTTGCATCTCTGCATAACTTCCCAAAATTTGACTTAATCGAAAAAGTAAAACTTACATATGGTGCCTACCTATATTAGCAGAACGATAAATTCATTCCTAACCTTTTCATGTCACATGCCCATGAAAACCTATTCATAGTTTAGAATATGCCACTGTTCAAGAAGTTATGTTAGTAACAATTTTGTTCCTCCTTCACCATTTTCAATAAATGAAGAAAGCACATGAATATTCAGATACAAGGGAAAATTTTTCAAATCTTGCCACCTAACAATAAGATTGTTGCAACTAAAAATAATTCAGAGCATACCTTTCCTTATTTCAACTTTTCCTATCTATCTAGTTCCATGCTTTGTTGCAAACTTAAATTTCATATGGAGCTTCGCTATAATTGATGAGAATTGGCCACCAATTTTCTTTAAATTAATACTTAAGAAATAGTTCAAGGTTAAGCTTGAAATAAAGAAACAAACAGGAAACCGTGTACAATAGAAACCATATAGAGTTTATTTGGAAACACGTATTTTTTTACATAAATTGAATCTTAAGAAATAGTTCAAGGTTAAGCTTGAAAACAATAAACACACAGGAAACTATGTACAATAGAAAACATATAGAGTTTATTTGGAAACACTTATTTTTTTACATAAACACATATAGTGACACTTTATTACATAACTCTTGAATTTTTTTCCAGTGTCATGTTCATGGAAGTCCACATGCAATAATTTTTCAGAAGATAATTCTTGACATGTCTAACCTCGTGAGTTTTCACATAGGAAACTCAACCTTGAGTTTCATATCAATTCAAGGACATCTAAAAAAAAAATATATATTTGCTAAAAGAGTTGAACAATGAGGATATTTACTTTACAACTATATGATACATTATTCGCTTGTTTGACATTTTAGGCATAAAAAAATGAATATAAAATGTATTAAGATCAATTTCCCACACATTCAATGTTGCATACTATTCCGAGCACTCCTTTAGTTGAGCTTCAGTGTATGTCCTCATTCAAGAGACCCAACTAGATGCATTTAACCCAACCTTAATTAGGAAATCTGAACTAATGATATTTATCATGCTCTATAGAGTCTATGGAGAGTACCTTTCAAGAAATCCAGTTGAGGGCATTAGCATAGCAACCATCCATAGTATTCATTAATAGAGTTTCTTCCCTTGTGATTGAATAGCTGTTAGATATGGCATCCATAACAGATTTCTTTCTTTCGTCACCATATAAGGAGAAATTTGACATTTGCATAAACCTGAGGGCTTCATCTACATCACTTTGAGCCATTGTTTTTGAGAATATAAGTCGAATTAGGGCCTCTGAACAATAAATCCAGACAAAATAAACAAGGACACAAATTTTTTTCAATAAACGAGTTTTTGAGATTAAAAGGCCAAATTTGGATTAATTTTGTTGCTTAGTCACAACTTCACTGTAGTGCTGAAAGTATGAGAACTTGAAAAGACACTTCTCCTATAACTCGCATGTACCACTAGGTAATTTCTCAAAGGAAAATATAAATTACCCTTCAGATGCGAAAAATTCTTAGAAGTGTTCTGGCAGTGGTGTAGGAATGTGGTGCACCACTTTGTGTTTCCTCTTGTCTCATGGAGGAATAAGCACTGGTGGTATATTCGCTAAGGTCTTTAGGAACATAAGTTGATACCATGTGCCTATGTCACAATAAAAACCATTTAGATTTTATTTGGAAACACGTATTTTTAGCATAAATACATACAAAGAAAATTCATAACAGAACTCTTGACTGTTTTCCTAGTGTCATGCTCATGGAAGTGCACATGCAATCATTCTTGAGAAGATAAATCTTGACACATCTAACTTCGTGTTTTCCCAAAGGAAACTCAACCTTGAGTTTCATATCAGTTTAAGGACATATATTTAGTAAAAGGGTTGAAAAATGAAGATATTTACTTTAAAATTATATGATACATTATTCACTTCATCGACATTTTAGGCATCAATAAAATGAATATCAAATGTATTGGGATCAATTTTCCACAGAATCAATTCCGCATACTCTTCCTATCACTCATTTAATTGAGCTCTAGTGTAAACTTGCATGCAAGTGACCCAATTAGATGCATTTAAACCAACCTTGATTATCAACTTTTAACTAATGATATTTTGCATGCTCTATATAGTCCGTGGAGAGCACCTTTCAAGAAATCCGGTTTAGAGCATTACCATAGAAGACATATAGAGTTTTCATTCATGAAGCTTCATCTCTTATGATTGAATAGATGTTAGATATGGCATCCAGACCAGTTTTCTTTCTTTCGTCATCATATAAGGAGAAATTTGACATTTTCATAAGCCTGAAGCCTTCATATACATCACTTTGAGCCACTGTTTTCGAGAATCTAAGACGACTTAGGGTCTGTGAATAATAAATCCAGATAAAAGAAACAAAGAAACAATATTTTTTCAATAAATGAGTTTATGAAATTAAAAGGCTAAATTTGGGTTAATGTCGTTTCTTAGTCACAACTTCACTCTAGTGTTGAAAATATAAGAACTTGAAAAGTCACTTCTCCTAGAATTTTCACATAACACTAAGTAATTGCAAAAAGGAACATATAAATTACCATTGATATGTGAAAAATTCTTAGAAGTGTTCTGGAAGTGGTGTAAGAATGTGGTGCATCACTTTGTGCTTCCTCTTTTCTCATGGAAGAATAAGCACTAGCAATATATTCGATAAGGTATTTAGGCATAGAAGGTGATACCCTTCTTTCTATTGCTACTATAAGCCCGAGAAAATATTGACCATCATAAGATTAAATACTAGTCATCATTATAGTACGACAATTCGAGCATCAATATCTAAAGAAAAGGTGACAAAAACTCATCTGAGGATAGAAGGCTTGAGAGGAGTAAAGCCTAAATCTGGTGGTTCACACTTTTGATGTGTGTATAACACATGCCTTTCCATTTCCAGATCACTATCCATACCGACTTTATCAAGTATCAGCCACAACAAGTCAAAACGAGAAAGAAACGTTGGAGGAAGTTTGATATTATTTGCATGTTTTATTCGTAGATCATACCAACCCTTGTCATAAAGAACATAGTATAAAAAAACTCAAAATTAAAGTTCCATCACAGAAGTAGGATACAATGTACACTAAAATACCAGAAAACAAACATGAGCCATACTCTCCTTTCAAGTGAAGAGTATATAAGGAACTATTAATTAGCTATGCCAATAAAAGCAGGAAAAGAAAGTTGAGAACACTATAGATATTTAAACCTTAAATAAAAAATACTGATTGAAAATAGGTAATGTAAAACAAAATTTATCTAAGAGCAAGGAAACAAAATCATTGTAAAAATATATTAATCCCTTTTAACCAATTCGAGCTCCTAAATAGGAGAAAATTTAAGGGCACTAGGATATTTGTACAAGTCAATATAGGAGTTTAAAAGGGTTTCAAACTTATCCATCCTCTAATGTATCATAATGGTTTAGAGCTCCAAAAATGGAAATATAACTCATGCTTTCTATCCAATATCTAGAACTGAAGAGCACATAAAAACTTTAATAAGGAAAAGTCAGAAGAAAATACACACGAAAGATTTTGTTTCAAAAAAAAAAAAATGAATGAATCCCCCAATAAGCACAACATTCCAATTACATATATTTTCTTCTATAAAAGTATTGATAAAACAAAAGCCTTTGCTTCTATACAGGACACCTTCCGTGTGTCCCACTAGGCTGATGCAACTCCATGAGATCTATCTCTAGAATTCATGACATTCACAAACTCATATTCATGGTAGTACCTCATATGAAGCTACCTTCAAATTGAATAATAATACTAGTAGAGGTATCCAAGACAATAGTCTGTGCATTTAGAGAGGTTGTTATGCCCACCTTTGCGAAGCTGACACTTTGTTTTTCCATCACTTCATGAATAATAATACTGTACATCTCGTCCATAGCATCACACTTGATTCATTGAATACAAGGTCCATTACTTTTGTCACTTCTTCAAAGGTGTTGAAAGATATAGGTTGGCAAAACCTCTGATGCATTCAGTTTAAAATAAAAAAATTTCCAACTCCAAAGAAACCAATAACTTAAACATTGGAAAGAATAAATATCAGAAACATACGAGGGCCTTGCCTTCAAGTACCATTTCATTGGTGACTGGATCCCTTTGAAAAATAGTTATCAGACCAACATCACAACTTCCTCTACCTGTGGTGTCAACTCCTCAAGGTGCTACACTAATCATGTGTTTCAACAATTGACTCTTTGTAACTTTAGGATATCCCATCAAACAGGCATGAAAATCACCTCTTATTTGCAAATAAACACAAATGTGAACAATAAATATAAATTTTCCTTTGTATATAGACTCCAAAGACCAGATAAGGGATAATAACAAGAAATTTTTTTCAGACAATCACCAATGGGATAATCAAGTTTCTTTGTAACAGATCTTCAGTAAAATAATTATACCTTCATTCCATCCTTGCATTTTCTAGTTGGGGCACGAACAAGAAGAAAAATCAGGGCTTTTTTGACATCCTCATGTCCAAATATTTCTGGAGATAAAGAACACGCAAGATTGTTATAGATGTTCCCATCCTTAAAAAGTAGTTATATTTGTTCTTGTTGATCACCTTGTAAATTGTACCTATAGATGTTTGAAATTAATGAATAAAATAAGAAATATAGAGAAAGCATGGATCAAATAAAAAAGTTACTAAATGGCACATTTTAAAAAACTACATATGCTAGACGTGTGAAACCAAAGAAAATTTTCTAATATACCTACACTAGATGTGTGACTTCACACATCTATATAATGCATACATAATGGTATACTAACTTTCAAGACTTCCTTTTGGTGGAAGGATCCATCATATTGGTAAACCCACTTATTAAACAACTACATGCATGATAAGGCCTAAATGTATTGATGACTAATGTCTTGTAGAAGGAATTCCAAGATTTCCTTGTGAAGTCATAATAGAGAAATAGATTTTTCTTTGTTTCCTCTGCTTTCTTTCATAACACACAATGAGTGAAGCTGCCTATCCCATGCGTCCTTAAATTATTTTTAGTAGGGACTTAGGAGCTTGTTATGCACTAATAGATAGCATAAGGGAATTACCTTAGGAAACAATGCCTCTGGGAAGGAAGGGAAGATATTTGATGGAGATACCCCTACTTAACAGAGTAAGGATATTCCCCCTACAACCTACAATTTCTCTTGGATCTGGAGATATAAGCACATCTAGAAAGGGTCAATCTCGCAAAAGAGTGGTCTGGGACTAGATTGAAGTTCTAATCAACCCATTTTCTTGCTTTATTCCATGTAGAAATATCATAGAGGGTAATCAAAGAGTGTTGAGATGGCCAATCAAAAAATTCATGAATCAACGAGATCAAATTGCAGAGGTGGATTGCCCAAAATACTATAACTAGAAAAGTATATTTGTCTGTTATTTCTAGGTACCCAAGTGAGCTTCTCAAGGAGAATGGGTCGAGTTGTCTTGAGTAATCTCAATATCTAGGATCCATTTTGAGAATGAAGAGGACCCTCTGAAGTATTTTTGTTGAAAAAATTTCTTCCTGTGAGCAATTCCCACAAGATATTTGGCCCCAATGCTAGATTCATTAGGGAGGGCTAGAGTGCTAATCACATTTGAGAACAAGGAAGAAACCAAAAATTTTAAACCCACTCCACCAATAGAAAAAACCTGCCAACCTATTTGAGACCATATCAATGTCATATAATAGGCCACTTTCCCCATTGTGAACTTCTTATCCTCCTTTTTCATATCTCTGATCTCCCCACTAACAAACAATCCAACTATGCATACTATAGTAGTAACTATGTATGTGAAAATTTGCATCTGTAGAACCACTGCAAAGGTCTCCTTCTTTATTACCCTATTGAATACAAGGTGCATCAATGGGAGAAGTAGCCCATAGATTGCAAAAGCTGCAAGAGTGAAAATGAATCCTACTATGTACTTGGGAGTATTCACTCCCTTAGGTCTGTCACCATCTGAATGAAATGCAAGCAAAATTTCACCCAAATTCAGCAAAACCAGATAATTTATGATATATGGAGTAATTTTCTACCTGTTCAATATCAATGCAAATACACCATTGAAGGAAATTTGTCTTGAGTAGAGAAGTGAATAACTCGTGACATATATATAATATATACCCCATGAGTAAAGAAGATTATCTCCAGCTAGAATCAAGCCCAAACCAGCATAAATTAGGACCAATTTAGGAGTGAGGGGAGTAATATTAGAGGCTTCTTTTCCTTGATAAAATACTAGAGGTATGAAAAAAATAGGGCATCATACCAATCGCACCAGATTTGATATCCATCTAATGTTACCACCATCATCAAAGTAATACATGTTAATAAGTGAAGAAGCAGATTTCCCACAATAAGTGAAAAAATTATGAATATTACAAGACACCAATGCATCTTCCTTTTTCCTCCAAATATATTTCTATTGGGGCCTATTCGTGGATCTGCATCCTTGATCAAACCAAAACCTGAAGTTCCAATCTATCAAGGTTAATAAAATTATATTACAAAAGATTGCAGATAGAAAATTCAATCAAATATAAAATTAATATGAAATATTTAACAAACATAACTTCTCGTACTGCATCCCTGATCAAACCAATGCCTAAAGTTCCAATCTATATAATTCAGTCAAATTATATTACAACAACTTGCAGATAGACAGTTCAATCAAATATAAAATTAATCTGAAAATTTTAATAGACATGCCTTCTTGAACTATGTCGTGGCTTTTTGGAATACCACCCATATGAATATCACCCATTAGGAATGAATTACCAATGTGCATCAAGAAAATTACTCGGCTTGTGGATGTATCACCAAGAATTACTAGGCTTGTGGATGTATCACCAAGAAAAATTATACAACACCTCATGAGTTTTTATCTTTAAAGAACAGCTGTGTGTGTGTGTGTGTTTAATTATTTCTAGCAACAAGTTCTCATACATTTGTTGAAAAATTAATGCAGAAAATCCCAAATGAGCCTTCTTCTTAATACATAGAGAAATCCATACCTTCATAAATTTCCTACAAAGTTTCACCGAGTCAGACATATTCATAAGGTTCTATTACAGTATGAATGTATCTATGATGTCAAGGCTTCAAATCATTCCTAATAACTATGGATTAATACACAGTCAAATTACAAAAATAAAGAAACAAAAGTATTGCAATTATAAAATACCAAAGGCCCTGTACCTTAATTTCATCTTCGTCAGCTGAAATTTCAGCACCAGGGCCACAAAGAGTCTATAATGAAGCTTCAAAAGAAGCTTAAAAATCTATCTTATTGTGAAATATTTTCTTTGGTTGTTCCTCATCTTCTTCTCCCATTGACAACCTGCCTCACTCATCAAAGCATACTTTGCTATTCTAGCTATGCTCCTGAGAGTAGCTACATTTTGTATGAAATTTTGTGAAAAGTGGCTAGCAGGTTTGCCTGTTTTTCCTTTTTGGAGATGATATGCCATGAAATAAAAAACTTTGCTATGTATTTTCCTTTTCCAAACCATGAAATAGAAACTCATGCATTATTTTTTTGGAAAAATAAAATCAATTAAAATTTTCATACCATTAAAATTTCACCCTATCAAATTATTGTCAATCCAAAAGTTGAAAATAATTAGACACCATTCACCTTAAAATACCCCTTGGATCAGATGCACAAATTGCAAGGCCCATCAAACACATATATATCTATATAGGAAAAAATAAGGAAGAAAAATGAAATTTCAAACTTTACCCTATCAAATTATTGTCAATCCAAAAGATGTAAAAAATAATGTACCATTCACCTTAAAATACCTCTTGGATTAGATGCACAAATTTCAAGGCCCATCGAACACATATATATAAATATAGGCAAAAATAAGAAATAAAAGTGCCATCACCCTTCCAATCTACCAGAATTAGTTATCTCAATAAATTTGCAAACAATTTGAAAACCAACTACCATAACCTATCCAAAAACCTTTACAGATAGTAATTAATGTTAATTTTGTTTAGTGAAAGCCAATGCCCAGAATATGATTAAGGAATTAATTTTCAATAATAACCAAGAGCAATTTAACTATTGTAGACCTCCCATGTATGGCCAAAATATAAATAGTTCCAAAAATACTCTGATGGCACATTTGAGTTGCGGACTTTGATTTATATGTCCAATTTAAAAAATAGGAAATCCAACTACCACACAAACATTCAAAATAAAATTCACTCCATGTGTTAGCCATTGCTCTAGTGTAAATTTTTTGACTTGAGTGAGCAGAAACCATCCTAATTGAACCTCGTGCCATTAGATCATTGATATCCTTTCTAGAAAGAGAAAAAATTAATCTAAAAATTAAAGGAAAACATTAACATTAGTGAGAAGAACCACATACCTTTCTGCAAAACATATTCATGAAAGAGGAACCAACTCTTCTTGTGTTTCATGATTAAATGGACCAACTTCAGAAGAACCAAAGTAGAAGGCATCCAACATAAGTGTTGAGGTAAGCGATTCCCTTATCTTGAAATTGTATATATGTGTTGAGTTAAGGGGTACATCTAGTTATATAGGCATGTAATTATATTTTTTTTATGGAGGAAATACCAAATCAATTTTTGAATGGAACACAACTACAAAAAGATGAATGGATAGTGAAAGAAACTTACAATAAAAAGTAGGTAGAAAAAAAAGGTTGAGCTATCTCGAACATTCACCATTTGAAGTATTCACTAGACCTCAATCCAAAAAGTAAAAAATTAACATAAGATTCATACTAACAAATAAAAAAAAATACAACCAAAAACTATTTATAAATAATCCAACATATCGAAATACAAAAGGAAAGTGAAAGTAAAACATTTTCAAAATTAACCTTGTTCAAAATTTTCACAAAATAAAAAAAAAAAATTGTAATAACTTTCATCTAATTTGTGTGTATCATTCTTATCATTGTACGATAAGTTTTCAATTACTATAATAGATTCAAGTTGTACAAAAGCATGATCAGTCAAATCATACTTATACATGTGTTGCCCATTTATTATACTATAGCAACATAATTGAAGCTCGATGCCTTCTAATCTATCCAAAAGGTTGATGTCATTATGGTAATCAAACACCCTATTACCATCCTTGTTCTTTATTCTTCAGACCCTTCCATTGTACCGCATTCCACAAGAAACACCTTGTTTTGTACTTCAAGGAACACCTTTTCTTACAATACATTTAGTGGGGGGAATTGAGTTGTTTTCAAACAAAACCCCACAAGCAGATCCAATTCCAAAGCCAATTGAAACACCCTTTTG
Source organism: Pinus albicaulis (assembly GCA_034641835.2). Classification (NCBI taxonomy): domain Eukaryota; kingdom Viridiplantae; phylum Streptophyta; class Pinopsida; order Pinales; family Pinaceae; genus Pinus; species Pinus albicaulis. Next base: position 305,515,378 of record CM076576.1, on the reverse strand, counting down.
TAGAGTCTTCTCATCTCACCTAAAGTAAACCCCATTTCTCACTTTCATCAACCTATCTTTGGATAATGTTCGATTTCCATTCAACTAACTAACCAAACATGATTTGAACATATCCTTACCATCAAGATTCACACTAGTTTTATATTTTTTCTTACATTTTTATCAATGGAATCTAAAATTTCATCCAAATCATGTCTTGATGTAGGGGCATTAGACCCAAGACACTTTTGTACATAAATAAATGTAAAGGAGGGCCTCATGTTTTGTTTCCCCATGTAAATATTCATAATTGAGTAATTTAATTAATTAGAGGGAGAAATGTAACTGCCCGAATGATTGATGGGCACCTGAAGAGATAGCCAGTTTTGGAGGCTAGTCTAATAGGAACTGTAGGAAGTTGAAGGGTCTGTGATTTATCAAGGAATTGAATCAATTCCTTGTATTTGTATAAGAATAAACCTCCGTGATGTTAACTCCAGGAATCGTACAGACTGCCAGAATCGTAAGGCCGTATAAGACCGTAATAGAGATGGCCATTACTCGAAGATCTCGCCATAACAGGAGTGTACATAATTTCTTATATAGTTGAATGAAAGAATGGTTTTAATGCATGTGTTTGATTGATCTTTTTCCTATACAAGTACTCTAAACCTTATGAGGTCGAAGTGTGAGTAATATCTGAAATTGGTATGGAATGATGCTGTGAACAAAAGATTCTGCTTTCAGCGAGCCAAGGTTCGAGGATCGATAGAATAGAACCCTGCGCAACGCTTATTAAGAACCCTGTGAGAATGGGCCTGGAGCTCCAATACAAGATTGTATAACCAGTGTATGTTGAATCGTGTCCAGAATTAGTGTTAATATGTTAAGCCATTGTGGGAACCAAGGCAATGGTAGTCCAATCTATATGGTGAAAGATACGTTGGACCTCGTTCTGCCGAAGTCTGATACCAAACATAGTGAGAGTCTAAATTGTAATGGAACACGTTAAGCCATAGTATACAAACCAATTCGATGGGAAGACATCCAGGAGATGCTATATGCGCAGAGAACTCGGAACGAGCCTTTAACAAGATATAACGGAGGCGCATAGGAAATACACCTGACAGAGTGTAACCCGGAACCTAGAGTAAAGCAACGAAACCACGAGGGAGAACAACGAATAGTAACGGCGGTTTCTGGTATTCATCGCACCACTCTTATACGAAAAGCGGTATTAAAGAATTCGCCAGCGATTCCATATATTGATTGACACGTGTCCCTGAACGAAATTAGAAAACCGCCGGTTAAAGTGCGCCATCGCGCGTTAACGTCCGTACCAAGAGGCCGAGCGATATGCGTCTGAGCCGTTGATTTGGGAGAGGGCCATCGAACGGTGATCGCACGATGGACTTGCCCGGAGTTTAACTAAGGTGTGCGGAGGATAGCCAGGTACGATACGAGCATCTGATTGGGCGATTGGACGTAGAGGTGGGCCCGGAACCAAAGGTTAATATACAGTGTTTGTTTAATTTGTCAATTTTTTGTTAAATGTAATCGGGTTATGTGGCCAAGAGATTTTAATTATGATGCAATTACATGGGCGTAAGGTGGAACCCCGCAGAATTTAAAAGGAATGGTTTAATATATCCAAAGGTTTGGATATAGTTCAAGGTGTTTATTTAATTTCCAGTCCCAGAAACAAGAACCTGTTGGGTGCCAGAATTGGGGATGGTCGAGTGCGTTGGTTTCATTTGACAAAGGACTTATTATATTGGGAGATAGAAGGGATGCCTTATTGGCTTATGAAAATTATCAAGGTATTCATTAATCAAATTCCAGGAATTTGATAAATGAATTGTAGAAAGGATTAAGTATACCCTTACTGATTGAATAGAAGTGAATCTGAGATGCTACATACATATACTAACTTGAAGTTAATACCTCAAGTCTACGAGATCTGAGATATTAACGCTTTTAGACTTAAGAGCTAATTGTCAGCGTGGAATAAAGGGAGATTGTGAGGTTTCCAGAATTGTGGAAGCTTTGCATGCACTTACACACAGGTTTAGGGGAAATTTGAAAAGCACTGGGAATGTGGGTTTGGCGGGTATCCCCGCTATCAAGTGGTATCAGAGCCAGAATTTAGTTAGCTCGTTGAAGAGTTTGTTTTTTAAATGCACATGTACTGAACAAGAAAGGATAGTTGATGTTAGAATCTGTTTAATAGAGAAAATTACAGATTTGATTTGACATGCAGTGAAGGTCTCCAGGTGTACAAAATCTGGATTTGAAGACAGAAGATTGCAGTAGGTAGAAATGTAGTGCAGGAACAAGATCATTCAGGGATCTTGAGAGGTAAGATGATGAGCCTTATTTGAACTCTGGTTGGAAGGGATTGTTTGCAGACTACAGAGTGCAAGAAATTGAGGAAGACATCTCAGCAGAAGTAGATCACAAGCTTTGAGAGCAGTGATAGAAGAGTCCAGCAAGGGATTCTGAGTGCATAAAGAGTGTGGAAGAACCTGAAATAATTCCCAACTAAGGTTGGATGAAAGAAGAAAAGGGGTGTTCTTGAGAAATTTGCAGAGTGAAGCCTAGAGAGCAAAGAAAGTGCTCAAAAGGTTCCAAAGATGGGGGACCAGTACTTGCCAAAAGCCAGAGCTCAGGAGAGAAGCTTGGTGAGGTAAGTTGTAGCAAGAGAGATTGCTGTTGCAGAGGCTTAGTGTACCTTGTAAGTGAAGAACTCCTAGAGAAGGGAATGGCTACTGAAAGCCATAGCAGAGACTGCAGAGATTGCAGAGGTCCTGGAAGAGGCCATAGCAAAAGAGCGTGGGAAGATGCTAAAGCAGTTGGCATGAGGAAGAGAATCACAGATGAATAATATTGGAAAGAAGTTGCTGAGATCAGGGAAGAGCTCAATGAACTAAAAAGGAGGATAGAAGAAAGCCAGAGAGTTGGTTGGCTCATGAAGAAGAAGATAAAGTGGCAGAGGCTACAAAGGAAGAAGGAGCAGATGATGAATGCTCAGAAGAAGAGAGAAATACTCAGAGTGATTGAGTATCTAGAGAAAGAATTGGAGATTGAAGCTTCAAGTGGGACCAAGGGGTCCAAGAGCCTTACATCTGACACATTTTTTATGTTTGTAGGAACAGCAGGTGTGAGAGAACAAACTACTGATGTTGTCACCGAGGAAGAAAATGGAACAACTACATGTTTTGAAGATGCCCATGCATAGTTGGAGAAAGATTCTACTTTCCAACATATTGGAAGCAGAAGAGATTTAGTTTGTGATATTGGCCAGAAGTTGGAGGCTGAACAGCTTGAGGACTCAGAAGAAGAGACCATTGGAGGATCTCTGGAAAATATAGAAGACTTGGAACAATAGAAAGATTTGGTGACCGAGTCACCAATCAAGACCATGAGGTCTTGTGTTTTTTCATTTGACAAGTTCTGTGTGAATGCAGGTGTTAATGAAGGCAGTTCACATGATGAAAATGTGACAGATGAAGCTGATTGTTCCTGAGTAAAGTATGATGAGTATCTTTCAGATGAATAACAAATTGAACTACTGCAGCAGAAGGAATTCATTAATTCCTTATTTGGTAGAAGATATTGTTTCAATGGGGTTGACGGTGATGATTTTGTCATCAATGATGATAATGATAGGTTGCTTTTGTTAAATGGTCATGTGGAGAATGATGGAAAGGTAGCTGGAGTCTCTGCAGAGATGGGAAATCAGGATTTTATTCTAATGAAGACTGAGGAGATAGTGACAGTAGAAGATAAAGAATATTGTGGTGAGATGCCAAGATTATGGCATGAGCAGAGGACAGAACCACAGAGAGAAGGTGTTTAGATGGTAAGGAAAAAGATGAATGGGAAGAAGAAAGTTCATTTTTATGAGCTGGAGAAAAGAGACATCCTTGAAGAGGATGGTGCAGAAGGAAGACTAACTGATGGTCTCAAGAAATGTTTGAAGAATTGGAATCAGCATTCGGATGTGCTAATTGAGAAGAAGAGGCAGTTGGGATAGCATATTGAGGTGCTGCCAGAGAAGAGAAAGGCTCTGAGGCCTTGTGAGTTTGATGCTGACAGATGTTGGATGAATGCAGATCCTGTTGATGATGGAGATAAGTTGACAGCACGGGGCAGTCAATTGACAGAGAATGAGGATTCTGTGGAAGAATTTAAACCATGGAATGGAGAAATTGAGCTGCTAGAGAGTATGCTGAATCAGCAGGATTCCATACAGAAGATAAGACCTTGATTTAAGAATTGGGGGTTGCATAATGTGAAGACACAATGGGATGAAGATAGAAAAGAATTGTTGATTGAATCATCAGTAGGGACCATTGAGCCTTGGAGTTTTGGAACTGATGAAGTGGCTGTATTGACAGGCAAAGCAGAAGACAATCCATCACTTGGAGCTATCTTAGAAGAAGAAGAGCTGTTGCAGAATAAGGATGAGCAGCGGAATGAAGATGAGAGAGCCATGTCTCAGATGTAGGAAATTGTTGCTATTAGTAGCAGAGAAGAGTTGGCTTGTTCGAATAGCCAAGAGAATATTGAAGAGAAGATTGTATGGAAGACTGTTGGGGCTGCTATAGTAGTGGAGAACTAGAGTTTCACTCTGATAGAAGATGAAGATACAGTGGCTAGAGAACTTGATTTGATTGTTGGAGTCAATCAAGAAGAAGCAAGGAAATCGCTGAAGATTTCCAAGGCAGAAGAAGAAGATGTTGAACCTGAGTTGCAGCATAATGAAGATTTGTTTGGCCAAAGGAGATGGTGAGAATGTTTTTTGAAGATATTCAGAAAAGAAGGTGAAATGCCAGAAGAACAGCTTGGAGTGTTGCTGGAGAGAGTGCTGAAGCAACAACATGAAATGTTGCCAACAGAGGAGCATAAGTTTTACTATTGCAGAGAAGGTATGGATGATTGGGTGGCAGTAAGCATAGTGAATAAGACAGTAGTAAGAACTGAAGAAATAAGAATGAAACAAAAAAAAGTAAGTTTCCAGCAGTCAGAGGAAAGATTATATAGAGAACTATAATTTATAAGAAAGCTAATGATAAAGATGCCTCAGAAAAGGGTAGCAGTAAGGAAACAAGGAAGCAGCAACACAAGCAAAGCAGACAGAGGATGCAAAGGTACAGCCTGTGGAAAGCTACAACATAAAGTTTGGAAGCCAGGAGGAATGCAAAAGAAGAATGCTGCAACAAATAACCAGTTGTAGAACAAAGTATGGAATCTAGGCAAATAAAAATAAAGCACATGATCAGGAGATCATGAATCACTTGAACCTGGGGAGTCTGATGCAGGGGCATTAGACACAAGACACTTTTGTACATAAATAAATGTAAAGGAGGGCCTCATGTTTTGTTTCCCCATGTAAATATTCATAATTGAGTAATTTAGTTAATTAGAGGGAGAAATGTAACTGCCCGAATGATTAATGGGAACCTGAAGACATAGTCAGTTTTGGAGGCTAGTCTAATAGGAACTGTAGGAAGTTGAAGGGTCTGTGAGTTATCAAGGAATTGAATCGATTCCTTGTAGTTTTATAAGAATAAACCTCTGTGACAGAGTCGAGGAATCTGCACAGACCTACTTAGAGAATTGTAAGGTTGTATAAGACTATAATAGAGACAGAGCGGCGGGTCATTACATCTAAGATCTGGCCGTAACAGGAGTGTAAATAATTTCTTATATAGTTGAATGAAAGAATGGTTTTAATACATGTGTTTGATTTATTCCTTTCTTGTACAAGTACTCTAAACCTTTGTAATTAGTTGTGTGAGTAATCTCTGAAATTGGTATGGAATGATGCTGTGAAAAAAATATTCCGCTTTCAGTGAGCCAAGGTTCGAGGATCGATAGAATAGAACCCTGCGCAACGTTTATTAAGAACCCCATGAGAATGGGCATAGAGCTCCAATACAAGACTGCATAACTAGTGTATGTTGAATCGTGTCCAGAATTAGTGTTAATATGTTAATGCATTGCGGGAAGCAAGGCAATGGTAGTCCAATCTATATGGTGAAAGATACGTTGGACCTCATTCTGCCAAAGTCTGATACCAAAAATAGTGAGAGTCTAAATTGTAACGGAATGCGTTAAGCCATAGTATACATACCAATTCGATGGGAAGACATCCAGGAGATGGTATATGCACAAAGAACTCGGAACGATCCTTTAACAAGATATAATGGAGGCGAAGAGGAAATACACCCGACAGAGTGTAACCCGGAACTTGGAGTAAAGCAACGGAACCACGAGTGAGAACAGCGAACAGTAATGGAAATTTCTGGTATTCATTGCACCACTCTTATATGGAAATCGGTATTGAAGAATTCGTGAGCGATTCCATAGATTGATTGACACGTGTCCCTGAACGAAATTGGAAAACTGCCGGTTAAAGTGCGCCATCGCACCTAACGTCCGTACCAGGAGGCCGAGCGATATGCGTCCGAGCGTTGATTTGGCAGAGAGCCATCGAACGGTGATTGCACATTGGACTTACCCAGAGTTTAACTAAGGTGCACTGAGTATAGCCAAAATGAATACGTAGCGTCCGATTGGGCGATTGACAGAGAGAGGAAACTCTAACCAAAGGTTAATATACAGTGTTTGTTTAATTTGTCAATTGTTTGTTAAATGTAATCAGGTTATGTGGTCGAGAGATTTTAATTATGATGCCATTACATGGGCGTAAGGTGGAACCCCGCGGAATTTAAAAGGAATGGTTTAATATATCCAAAGGTTTGGATATAGTTCAAGGTGTTTATTTAATTGCCAGTCCCAGAAACAAGACCCTATTGGGTGCCAGAATTAGGGATGGTTGCGTGCGTTGGTTTCATTTTACAAAAGACTTATTATATTGGGAGATAAAAGGGCTGCCTTATTGGCTTATGAAAATTATCAATGTATTGATTAATCAAATTCTAGGAATTTGATAAATGAATTGTAGAAAGGATTAAGTAGACCCTTACCAATTGAATAGAAGTGAATCTGAGCTGCTACATACATATACTAACTTGAATTTAATACCTCAAGTCTACGAGATCTGAGATATTAACGCTTTCAGACTTAAGAGCTAATTGTCAGCGTGGAATAAAGGGAGATTGTGAGGTTGCCAGAATTGTGGAAGCTTTGCATGAACTTACACACAGGTTTAGGGGAAATTTGAAAAGTATTGGGAATGTGGGTTTGGCGGGTATCCCCGCTATCATGTCTCCACTCACTTTCCATTATTTTCAATTCACTTTCATTGTGTACCAATGAACAGGAATATTGAAATATAGAGTTGGAACATCTCGTTGGAGAATCATCAACTACTTCATCTAGAATTTGGAATGTGGATAATCTTTATCCTTTGTCCATGGTTTAACCCACCAAGAAAATTCAGTGTAATTTTATGGTTTCATTCCAAGATTTGATAAAATGTCTTGTGCATCCTTCAATCCAATCCTAAGGGCTTCTAAAATTTTAGCGTATGTGGAAATTGAATCATATTTCAACAATATGTCAATGTTTTGTCTTTTTTAGTGGTGAAATTTATTCCAAATTTTTTCTTGCTTCTTCTGGGGTTTATTAAAATGAATCCCTTTGGGATTTGACTCTTCCTCAACAACTCTATTAAGGGTTCCAACAACATGAAGAAAGTCAGTGAAATCATAGGCTATCTCTACTCTAACCATCCCACCAACATTTCTAAAGAATTTCTCACATACATCCGAACCAGTAAACTACAAAACACATGACAAGTTAGAGTATTGATCTTGAAGCAATCTCATCAACAAAACTACAAAATGGCAAGAAATTCTCACATCTTGATATGCCTCTCTACTGATTAAATTTATCTTAACATTAGTATGAGATTTTTTTTGTACCCAACATAACTATAATGTGAAGAAATTATGAACTCGTAAAGAATTTCACACTCTTTCCCAAAGGCTCAAAATATGTGACATAAATATGTCAATTTAGTCAACAACAACCATTAGGTAAGTCTATGTAGCTAGTGTCCTCTCTAACTTTCCACGCGGTGTACTTCTCAGCTCTTTTAAACACCTCTAGACGTGTCTTGAAGCAATGCATTGTGCAAAACCCCAAATTTGTCGATCCATCCTCTCTATATATTCACACTTAATCTTGTGATCATCCATTGTAAAATTGTGTTAAACCATTCTGACATGTTAAAAAATTATGTAATCATTTCCTAAAACCAATTCTCATCGATCACTAAACAAAGGATTCACTAGCTTTTTGTCATTATAGATGTAATCTTGGTCATGAAATCCTGTTACATTGCAACCATTGTATAGACCAGTTAGCCTTCACCCATCCCAAGGAATTTTATATTGAAGACCTGATGTTGAAGAATAATGCTTCAACATAATTTGTCTTCTTCTGCTATCTGCATCTGAGGAATTACCGAAAATAGATCCCAAATTATTTGTATGTGTTTCTTCGACATAAATTCTACTTTCTCCCATTGTTGATAAAAAAAATTTCGTTTAATTTATTACATGTTGGATGAAGAACCACAACCAAACGAGGAATTTTTTTCATGGAAAAGGTTTTCAATAATAACACATGAATAATGCCTAATAACATTGTTTTTAAAATAATTTGTTATAATCTCATAGCCTACATTTCCCTCACCAACTGTCACCAAGAAATTTTATTAGCATTGATGTTTTTCTTTCAAACCACAAAACCCCACCAGTGTATTGATTTTTTCTACCCACCTAACATATTTTTTCACAATTTTTTCATCTTCAGCAAGGCATACAGGAATTGGTCCATATATACCATGTTTGGCTTTATAGGAAGCATAAATGTTTCCTACTGCCTCAAAAATGTGCTCATGCTCCCCTGGGATATATGTCAATGAGTTTCTAACTTTCCCTTTTGATTTTATCCAGGCTGGATATCTTATAATAAGATGAAAACACAATAAAATAAAATAAAATAGAAGATAAATAAAATAATATACAAATTCGTATTCAAGTTTAGTCTAAACTATTAATTAACCACTAATTAGCACACCTCATGTAGAAGGATTTGCACTTGTAGAACCCCTATGTAATACGGATGTTGATGATGGCACTAAGAACCTCATCAAACTTTTTGGGACTTATCATTGGTAGGCTTCTTAGGTCTCCCAACTGTGCCAGTCTTCAACCCAATCTCCTGATGTGAAGCCTCATTTGTAGTAGTAGTGGTGTGCTTTGATTTCATGTGTTCATTTAGAGAATTGATAATATTACCACTTGTCGGTACTAAAAAAAACCATTTATTGCATCGTGTACATTCAAATCTCACTTTTTTCATGTCCTTGTAGTCTTCAAGTGTTGCTTCCACAACCTTGAAGAAATTAGGCTCTTGTGTCTTTTTGAAATCATCTAGAAGTATGATTTCTTGATCAATATGAAATCGATCTCGAACCACAGTTGTTTGTTTTAGTTTGTTACATGAAGGAATTTCACTACCACTTAACATTGAAAGGAATTTTTTATGGGGCCATGTTTTCATACGATGGTTTTTGAAGTTGCACATTGTTCACGATACCAAGGATACATCACATGTTCCATAATCAATGCCACAAATTTCACAATGGATCTTTGTTTTAGATTCTCCCTTTTCTGAATATACTTTGAGAGTAAGTTTCTCATTGAAAAACTCTTCCATTAAACTTTTCACTTTTTTTCCCAAGATTCCAATACACTAGGATCAACAATTGTGGCTTGTTCCACTAACAAAGGCATATTTTCAACTCTTGGTTTAGGTTCCTCCACATTCTCTTCAACGTTTTCAAATATTGGTATTGTTTCTACTACATTTGAACCCTTTTTTTTCACATCAAATGTGTCTAGCTTCCTCTTCATGCCTAAAAGTGTTGTATAAACTTTCCATTTCTTCTCTTGCTTTGTATTTAAAGCTAATCCATCCTGGATAAAATCAAAAGGGTATTCAATGATTTCATCATCCACAATTTCATCACGGATTTCAACAAATGTACAACCCTCTCAACACCTGACAATGCCAATGACACATTTATCTTCATCAGTAGCAATTTTATAAAACAACTCCATATGTTTTTGCACATAAACAAATGAAAAGGTGAGTAAAGTTACACAAACATATTGGTTTATTATGAAAAAAAGAGCAAGGAATCAAGGTATTCACTTTCAATTCAAAGCTCCAAAAAATGTGAATAACTCTTAGTATTATGATGAAACACCTTGATTCAAAATATACTATCGATGGATTCCTCAAATGGAACTAAAACATATTTGAGAGTTGATTTATTGATTCAAACATTGATAAACTTATAAGCAATATTAGGCCCTAGATCTGTCTCAAATTTGGCCTTATTTACATCATTGTTTTGTGTCCTAAAGAGTTCAAAACCAAACACTCCTAGCTTTTACTGTTCACTGGTATGAAATGCATTTTATTCAATTTATTGTTCGCTAGTATCTAGGGCTTATGAGGAATAAAGACATTTTTTTTATGTTTTTGGAGCTACCAATGGATAAGGAAAATGCTTGATCTATCATATAAATGAAAATGTGTGTGTGAATGGAAGGATTTCCATTGTTTGTCAACTATGTCTTCTACTTTTTCTCATATTTAATTGCAATGACAGTGTGTGTGTGAATGGAAGGATTTAGTAATTTACATTGTTTGTCAACAATTTCTTGTACTTATACTGTTGCCAATCCCATGAGACCCATCACTTTAATAGATGTCAAATTGAATTTCATGGATATGCCTTATAGAAAATCTTCAAGTTCTAACTTTTTCACCACAAATTTGGTTCAGCATTAAAAATAAGGTCTAGGCATTAAAAGAAAAGTTACACCAAATCTGAGATGTCTTTCCAAACATAAATGCTATCTTCATCACTATAATTACAAAATAGAACAAAGCACTCAATCCCTCCAAATTCCAAGATATAGGTATCTGCTATGTTATTTAAAAAATGAGACGAGAGGGTTTCACTAGTTATTGTTGTAATACACTGATTACAACCTATAGCTCTAGTCACCTCTTAAGGTTTCCATATCACACCGCTACTAGATCTAACAATGGTGGCTTTTTACAATCAAGGGCTCTATACCTTGGCTCATTGAGATTTTCTTATTTTCAACTTCCACTAGATCTACTGCCTTCAATCAGCAAAAAATTGTGACGTGCATATTTTTTCACTAGTGTGGTTGATTACAATCAAACTGCAAGATGCAAAATTCTGGCTCCATTTCAACATTGGGCTCATAATAGTGATTTCGTGTAATATTTTAGGTGTTATTACCTCAAGAGGTTGTCCTTCCATACATACAAAATCCCTATCTTGGGAGGCAAATTTTTCCTTTCCTAGGAATTAGATTGAAGTCTTCCATGAGAGGCCAAATTATTATGTCATTTTTGAATTGGAATCATAATAGTGATTTTAAACAGGATTGAGGAAGTTATGACTATTTTATCTTATGATTTTGTTCACAAAGGATACTGGTTAATATATCATGGAAATTTTAATATTTATAATGTAATTGTATTTATCATTATATAATAGCCTAATTGTACCTACAAATAAGTTCTCAAGTAGAAAGAAACACTACATTTGTATGTTTTGCAATTCACATGGAAATACATACTCTAAAATCTTCTCTCTAAACAAAGTGTACAAAGGAAAAGAGGAGACAATTTTCATATTTTTTTAATACTCTATAATACTCATACTCTATAATACTCTATAAGGGGGCATTTCTTGTAGATTTTAGAGGTTATGACAAAGAAATTCCAAAGGAATTCCCTATTTTTCCCTTTGAAAACCTTAGAGTTATGGTTCCAGATTTTGATGATGTGCATACTTCTTTAGGAGAGGGCGTGGAACGCACCCTTCAAATCCATACAAACCTTGATGGACAAGACATGGATGGTGAGTCTAATCCAAAAGAACATGTGTGCTAAGAACTTGAAGAATATGGTGGTGTTGATGACACCAATGAAGGCCACCATAAAGATCATGATCGAAATGGTATACATAATCTTGGTGATAGTCACGTGACAGTACAAGTATCAGTGACTTAAACATTGATGGGTTTGGTGATGTGTATATTTCTCGATAAGAAGGCATGGAACAACTTTTTGAAAAAAAATGAAATTTCCCTCAATAGGCACCCTCAAGAGATGTAAAATCCCATGAAGAATATACAATAGATCCAAAAGAAGATATTCTTGGTTCCCTTTATCTAAACATGTATTTAAAAAAGAAGAAGAGAAAATAATATATTATATGTTTCAATGGTCCACCAAGGTTTGATGATGACCATCAATAGAAAAATAGATCTGAATATGACCCTGTTAGAGTCTTGTTACAGCAGCATGGTGATTGGCCCACTACTCTAGAAGGGGGAACATATCCGGGGTTTGAAGGGGACAAATCTGATGACCACACAAATGAATTTCACCATGAAGGCCATAATTAAACCACTACTCGAAGTCTTTATTTTGAAGAAGATAATTTATTTTTACGCCAATGAAGGCCACCATGAAGATCATGACCGCATTTCTACATAGAATCTTGGTGACAGTATGAGTATTAGTGACTTAAACACTCATGGTTTTGGTGATGTGTATATTTTTCTGGGAGAGAGTGTGGAACACCCCTGTGATGATCCTGAAACCACCACCAATAGGAACTCTCAATATGTATAGTCCCATGAATAATGTAGAAAAAATCCAAAAGTAGATAGTTTTGGTGCACTTGATCTAAACTTGTATTTTAAACAAAATGAGGGGAAAACATATATAATATGATTCAGTGGTGCACCAAGGTGACCATCAAGGGAAAAAATAATTTGAATATGACCTTGTCACTGGCCTTCTACAGGAGCAGGATGATAGACCTACTGCTCTAGAAGGGGGCCCATAAACAGAGTTTGAAGGGGACAACACTAATGACAACACAAATAAATTTCAACATGAAAACCATAATGAAAACTCTGCACAAACTCTCTATGATGAAGAACATCATAATAAGGGGGAATTTCTTGTATCATTTGGAGGTTATGAAAAATAACTTCGAAAGGAAGTCCCTGTTTTTCCCTTTGAAAATCATGAAGAAATTTTAGAGTTTTGGTTCGAGATTTTGAAGATGTGCATACTTATATAAGAGAGGGTGTGGAAAACACCCTTGATATTCATACAAACCTTTATGGAAAAGCCATGGATGGTGAGTCTAATCCAAAAGAACATTTGTGACAATAACTTAAAGAAAATGGCAGTGTTGATTGCACCAATGAAGGCCACCATGAAGATCATGATCAAAATGTTATATAGAATCTTGGTGAAATTCATGTGACAGTACAAGTATCAGTGACTCAAAAATTGATGGGTTTGGTGATGTGTATATTTCTCCATAAGAAGGCATGGAACAAATTCTTGAAAAAAATGAAATCACCATCAATAGGCACCGTCATGATATGTATACTCCCATGAAGAATATACAGTAGATCCAAAAGAAGACAGTTTTGGTGCCCTTGATGTAGACTTGTCTTTTAAAAAAAAATGAGGGAAAATCATATATAATATGCTTCAATGGTACACCAAAGTTTGATGATGGTCATCAAGCAAAAAAAAAAAATCTGAATATGACCATGTCACTGGCCTACTACATGAGCATGATGATAGACCTACTATAGAGTTTGAAGGGGACAACACTCATGACCGCACAAATACATTTCAACAAGAAAACCATAATAAAACCACTACACAAAGTCTTTATGATGAAGAACATCATAATAAGGGGGAATCTCTTGTAGCATTTGGAGGTTATGGAAAATAACTTCCAAAGGAAGTCCCTATTTTTCCCTTTGAAAACCATGAAGAAAGTTTAGAGTTTTGGTTCCAGATTTTGATGATGTGCATACTTATTTAGGAGAAGGTGTGGAACACACCCTTGAAATCCATAAAAACCTTGATGGACAATACATGGATGGTGAGTCTAATCCAAAAGAAAATTTGTGCCAAAAACTTGAAGAATCTGGCAGTGTTGAGTACACCAATGAAGACCACCATGAAGATCATGATCGAAATGTTATACAGAATCTTAGTGAAAGTAATGTGAGAGTACAAGTATCAGTGACTTAAACATTGATGGGTTTGGTGATTTGTATATTTCTCCATAATATGGCATGGAACAAGTTTTTGAAAAAAATGAAACCTCCATCAACAGGCACCCTCAAGATGTACAGTCCCATAAATAATATACAATACATCCAAAAGAAGATTGTTTTGGTGCCATTGATATAAACTTGTCTTTTAAAAAAATTAGAGAAAATCGTATATTATATGTTTTAATGGTCCACCAAGGTTTGATGATGACCATCGAGAGAAGAAAAGATCTGAATATGACCCTATCAAAGGCTTGTTACAACAGCATGATGATAGGCCCACTACTCTAGAAGGGGGAACATATCTAGAGTTTGAAGGGGACAACACTTATGACGACAAAAATTAATTTCACCATGAATACCATAATGAAACCACTACATTAAGTATTTAGTTTGAAGAAGACAACATTTTTTATTACGCCAATGAAGGCCACCGTGAAGATCATGACAACATTGCCGCACTTAATATTGGTGACATTATGATTATTACTTAATTAAAAATTGATGGTTTTGGTGATGTGCATATTTTTATGGGAGAGAGTGTGGAACACCCTTTGAAGATGTTGAAACCACCACCAATAGGAACCCTCAAGATGTACAGTCCCATGAGGAATGTACAGTAGATCCAAAAGTAGATATTATTGGTGCCCTTCATCTAAACTTTTATTTTCAACAAAATGAGGGGAAAAAATATATAATACGCTTTAGTGGTCCACCAAGGTTTGATGACAACCATAAAGGGAAAAAATAATCTGAATATGACCTTGTCACTAGCCTTCTACAGGAGCATGATGATAGACCTACTGCTCTAGAAGGGGGCCCATAAACAGAGTTTGAAGGGGACAACACTAATGACAACACAAATAAATTTCAACATGAAAACCATAATGAAAACACTGCACAAACTCTTTATGATGAAGAACATCATAATAAGGAGGAATTTATTGTATCATTTGGAGGTTATGAAAAATAACTTCCAAAGGAATTCCCTATCGTTCCCTTTGAAAATCATGAAGAAATTTTAGAGTTTTGGTTCAAGATTTTGAAGATGTGCATACTTCTATAAGAGAGGGTGTGGAACACACCCTTGAAATCCATACAAACCTTTATGGATAAGCCATGGATGGTGAGTCTAATCCAAAAGAACGTTTGTGACAGTAACTTGAAGAAAATGGCAGTGTTGATTGCACCAATGAAGGCCACCATGAAGATCATGATCAAAATGTTATATAGAATCTTGGTGAAAGTCATGCGACAGTAAAAGTATCAGTGACTTAAAAATTGATGGGTTTGGTGATGTGTATATTTCTCCATAAGAATGCATGGAAATTGTTTTTGAAAAAAATGAAATCACCATCAATAGGCACCCTCAATATATGTATAGTCTCATGAAGAATATACGGTAAATCTAAAAGATGACAGTTTTGGTGCCCTTGATGTAGACTTGTCTTTTTTTAAAATGAGGGAAAATCATATATAATATGCTTCAATGGTACACCAAAGTTTGATGATGGTCATCAAGCAAAAAAAAAAACTGAATATGACCATGTCACTGGCCTACTACATGAGCATGATGATAGACCTAGTACTCTAGAAGAGGGCCCATAAACAGAGTTTGAAGGGGACAACACTAATGACCGCACAAATACATTTCAACAAGAAAACCATAATGAAACCACTACACAAAGTCTTTATGATTAAGACCATCATAATAAGGGGGAATTTCTTGTAGCATTTGGAGGTTATGAAAAAGAACTTCCAAAGGAAGTCCCTATTTTTCCCTTTGAAAACCATGAAGAAAGTTTAGAGTTTTGGGTCCAGATTTTGATGATGTGCATACTTCTTTAGGAGAAGGTGTGGAACACACCCTTGAAATCCATACAAACATTAATGGAAAATACATGGATGGTGAGTCTAATCCAAAAGAAAATTTGTGCCAAGAACTTGAAGAATCTGACAGTGTTGAGTACGCCAATGAAGACCACCATGAAGATCATGATCGAAATGTTATACAAAATCTTGGTGATAGTCACATGAGAGTACAAGTATGAGTGACTTAAACATTGATGGGTTTGGTGATGTGTATATTTCTCCATAATATGTCATGGAACAAGTTTTTGAAAAAAATGAAACCTCCATCAATAGGCACCCTCAAGATGTACAGTCCCATAAATAATATACAGTACATCCAAAAGAAGACTGTTTTGGTGCTGTTGATATAAACTTGTCTTTTAAGAAAAATGAGAGAAAATTGTATATTATATGTTTTAATGGTCCACCAAGGTTTGATGATGACCATCGAGAGAAGAAAATATCTGAATATGACCCTATCAAAGGCTTGTTACAATAGCATGATGATAGGTCCACTACTCCAGAAGGGGGAAAATATCCAGAGTTTGAAGGGGACAACACTTATGACAACACAAATTAATTTCACCATGAATATTGTAATGAAACCACTACACGAAGTATTTAGTTTGAAGAAGACAACATTTTTTATTACACCAATGAAGGCCACCATGAAGATCATGACAACATTGATGCACTTAATCTTGGTGACAGTATGATTATTACTGACTTAAACACTGATGGTTTTGGTGATGTGCATATTTTTATGGGAGAGAGTGTGGAACACCCTTTGAAGATGTTGAAACCATCACCAATAGGAACCCTCAAGATGTACAGTCCCATGAGGAATGTACAGTAGATCCAAAAGTAGATATTATTGGTGCCCATGATCTAAACTTGTATTTTAAACAAAATGAGTGGAAAGCATATATAATATGCTTCAATTTTCCACCAAGGTTTGATGATGACCATCAAGAGAAAAAATAAGCTGAATAAGACCCTGTCACTGGCCTGCTACAGGAGCATAATGATAGACGTACTGCTCTAGAAGGTGGCCCATAAACAGAGTTTGAAGGGGAAAACACTAATGACATAAAAAATAAATTTCAACATGAAAACCGTAATGAAAACACTGCACAAATTCTTTATGATGAAGAACATCATAATAAGGGGGAATTTCTTGTAGCATTTGGAGTTTATGATAAAGAACTTCCAAAGGAAGTCCCTATTTTTCCCTTTGAAAAGCATGAAGAAATTTTAGAGTTGTGGTTCCAGATTATGACGATGTGCGTACTTCTTTAGGAGAGGGTGTGGAGCACACCCTTGAAATCCATACAAACCTTGAAGGAAAAAACATCGGTGGTGAATCTAGTCCTAAAGAACATTTTTGCCAAGAAATTTAAGAATATGGCAATGTTGATTACACCAATGAAGGCCACCATGAGATCATGATTGAAATGTTGTATAGAATCTTGGTGGCAATCACGTGACAGTACAAGTATAAATGACTTAAACATTGATGGGTTTGGTGATGTGTATATTTATCCATAAGAGGGCATGGAACAATTTTTTGAAAAAAATGAAACCACCATCAACACAGACCCTAAAGAGATGTATAGTCCCAGGAATAATATGTAGTAGATCCAAAAGAAGACATTTTTGGTGCCCTTGATCTAAATTGTAGTTTTAAAAAGAACGAGAGAAAATAATATATTATATGTTTCAATATTCCACCAATTTTTGATGATGACCATCAAGAGAAAAACAGATCTTAATATGACCCTCTCATAGGCTTGTTACAATAGCATGATGATAGGCCCACTACTCTAGAAGGGGGCACATATCCAGAGTTTGAAGGGGACAACATTGATGAACACACAAAAAAATTTCACCATGAAGAGCATAATGAAACCACTACACAAAGTCTTTATTTTGAAGAAGACAACATTTTTTATTACGCCAATGAAGGCCACCATGAAGATCATGACCGCATTACTACACTGAATATTGGTGAGAGTATGACTATTAGTGACTTAAACACTAATGGTTTTGGTGATGTGTATATTTTTCTGGGAGAGAGTTTGGAACACCCCTTTGAATATTTTCAAACCCTCAATATGTACAATCCGATGAGGAATGTACAATAGATCCAAAAGTAGATAGTTTTGGTGACCTTTATCTAAACTTGTGGGCAGAAATGTGAAGTTGGGTTACACTTTTGTGAGAATCGGGGGCTGAAATTTTTTTTCGGCAGTAGTTCGGCTGAACATTTTATAAATTTCAGCCAAAATATGTAATAGTTCGGCCTAACTTTCTTAGAAAGTTCGGCCGAACTCGTGATTCCGTTTAGATTGACGGCACACTGATGGTGCAGGCAAACAAAATTTTTGCCGGAGATTGGAAAACCGGCAACAAAAGTTCGACCGAACTTTTACTTTTAAAATAGTTCGGCCGAACTATTTTCTATAAATAAATCTCCCGCGAAGTTTGGTGGTTTACCGGTTTCATTGTTCATGCGTTTTCTGTCCCTGTCGTTGCTGCTCTGTTCGCGCTGTTGCTCCTCCCGGCCACACTGGTGCTCCTCCCGTCCACGCTCTTCGACTTCGTTGGGTATGTTTGACTCTCCGTCCATGCTCAAAAAATTTTTGTGTTGTGTATTTAAAAAATTTCGGGGTTGGTACTTCGCCTAATTTTGGTTCTTATTTTCTTGCTAAGGCTTTCGGGGTTGGAATTTCTGTGTGCTATGATTTACTGATGGGTTGTCTTTCTAAAGTATCTGGAGATGTTTTTGTTTTTTTTGGTGGAGGTTTATATTCTTTCGCTGCCTGATATTATTTTTCTGAATTGTCTGTATACATATCATATAGGTTTGATTTTCGGATTTGTTCCTGAAGGAACTGCAATATAATGTATTATTTTACAAATCAAAGTAGGAATTGCTTCACTTTTGCAAATCAATCTGACTACTAAAGTACCTCGTTGCCTCAAAAACTCCCTTTGCCTCATTCAACTCACACTCTTGGAGAGACTACATCACCCATCTACAAACATATCTCCCTATGGCACTGAGAACTAGAAATCTATGTGAAGAAGGTACTTCGACAATCGTTGTCCAGCACGTCGATGTGCTACTTTGATTCATCTGCTAACGTTGTAGATGAACCAATATGCACTTCCATTGCGCTACTTTGATCTCGCATTATTTATTCCCATGTGTTGCCTCTGCTTGGATTCTATCACTACACTAGTGAGTCTCGATCTCCCTTAGAATAAGAACAGGGAAATCTCCTAGACTAGCAAATCAACTTGGCCTCCTCCATGATAGATGCAGTCTTACCTAATAAAATGTGTATTAATACTTTTGGGAAACTCTTTCTACCTCTAGAAACTCTCTTTGGAGACTCCCAGCTACTCGCACTCTTGCTTGCAACATGCACTAACTAACTAGGTTGCATAGCACTACCACTAGGGAACTTGTTCTTGCCTCTTTTGTTGGAAATATTTGCCTCCCTTCCTGACTGGAATGTTGGAAACCTACTCTGTCTTGAAACCCCTTCTTGGAGTCTCTCTCTAGCTAGAACTGCACCTACACTCTACAACTAGCCAATTCACACTAGCACCCTATTCACATTAATTTCTTGTAATTCGCACTTGCAACTAGAAATTCGATCTCTCTTGAGCTACTATGTCATTGCAACTAGATATGCACCTATCTCCCGAGTATCTGGTTGCATCTAACAATTGGCTCTACAATTATCTCTCGAGTGATAGTGAGGTT